>OY282449.1:119594612-119744192 GCA_958295655.1 Palloptera scutellata
CCATGCACAAAATACTTATAATTTTTTCATTGGTTTTAATAAAGAGTATCCGTATTGCAAACATAATTTGTTGTAGTTATGAAATTTTTTATCATCTTCGTCATCGTCACTAACTTTGTATTCGTTTAGAATTTAGGTCAACTGCTTTGGCAACGTGCTTTCGAGAATCATCATAAGCAATTAAGTCTTTAATGTTGCCGATATATTAACAACACGCACACTCACTTACTACATACGTTCTCTTGCTCTTCCCCTTCCCTCCTTACCACTTATTCTTAAACATGGCTACTACTAAAGCAAAAGTCTGAGGCTAGTTGGTTTAGTTTAGTGGAAAGTAAGTATGTAGCATTGTACGGGAATGTGGTTGGGTGAAACACTCACACACCCCCTGCGCAGACATCTCTTTCTAATATGGTAATTATGAATAATATTTATAACATGTTATATTTTGAGGATTAAGTGTACACACTACTAACGGAAAGAAACCGAAAGGAAAAGAAAAGAATAGAAAAACAACAGAAAAATAAAGAAACATACAAATTATATCTGCCAGACACTCTCATACTCTTAGAAAGATTTTGTAAAGCAGCACAAGTTGATGGGAGCGGAAAAGTTAGTAAATGCCTGCAGCATAAACGAAAGAGTAGCTGGAGTTTAGCGTATAAGGGAGAAACAGAAAAAGTTACGCAAGAATTATTTGATTCTTTTCTTTTTCACTTTTTCGTTTTTTAGCGAGCAATGTTGAGGAAAATGTTAAGAAATATGTATGTACTTTAACATTTTGTGGCAATTTAGTATAAGGGTAATAGCTTGAAAATTTATTATAATGTTACTTAGTTTTATTTAAAGCAAGAAATGAAAGTTTTATAAATAGTTACAAGATTGCAATAAGTTTACGCAAAGCTTTACTCTATTGAATGGTTAAAGTTATTCAAGGTGGAGTAAAAGTATGTAAACTTGATAAGTTTTTTTTTGCTAATGAAAAATATTCGGTTCTGTTAGTGAATAATGTTTATTATTATTGTGAATAAAAAACGACACCTTGTATATATATTGTGCACCTGAATATATTTTCTTTTTGTGAAATATGTACATAAGTCGATGTGGAATTATGGTTGACGTGGAGTAGTTGGTAATGCACTAGACTACTTGGCATAGCGCTGGGTTCAAATCTCGACACAGGATAATTCAAAAGAATAGAAAGAGGGCACCACCTTTTGGCAAGCCATGGCAAACTGCCAAAAGTAAAAATGTCATTAAAACTTTTCACTTTGCCGATCGCATTCGGCGTTAAACTAGGTAGGTCCCTTCCATAAATGCACAGGGACGAACATGAAATAGGAAAATTATGTGATACAATTCAGTCTTTTGATACAATTGAACCTTATTATTAGTTGAGAGTTATACGCTTAAAATGTTCAAGTAAATAAAGAAGAATGTGTGAAAACAGCTTAAGTCGACTTAAGATGGAAAATATTTTATTACAAACTGGATCGAAATTTTATATAATTTTTGAGATTATATATTATTTAAAGAATAGCCTTTGACCTGAATATAGAGAATTCTGTAATATTGTTATAGTTTTTATAATATTTCCATTCAAAGCTGTCAAACTAGCTAAACATACTAATACACTTAAGCTGTTTTTAATTTTCACCATTAAATTTTTGGTGACTTAATATTACGGAAATTGAGTTGCCTGAGACTTTTTGTCCACTATCTTCCATTTTAATTCAAATACTTTGAACACTTTTGCGGCAGCTTGACTCTCGGTGAACAAAACAGCATCTACTTTCTGGAGATAAGAGTTTCCAGATTTTGTGTGGGGCACTAAAATTAAGTTAAATTTGCTTTGGAAGCATTTGATATGCAGGTCAATTAAAATGTATGAGATATTCATCGAGTAGATGGTTCGCTAGTCATCGGAATATTCTATACGTTTCAAGTATCTACATTTTGTATTTGCATTTCTTGATGAAAAAATTCATTTAAATGGCTTTTGAAATCGTTGAACTATTTTACTCTTGCCAGAATAACTAATTGGAACCTCTGCAATAAGTTTTACATAGAAGATGTAAAAGCACATTTAAAACAACTATTCTTCTATACATGCACGAAGTATCGCAGTTATCTCAATATACTTATGCTGAATTCTGTACTCTGGCAAGTATTTTTTATGAAGTATGAAGTATCACAAAAAAAAATGTTTTTTTAAGCCCCAATGTAGCTTGGCCTACATAGTCGACATTGATAAAGTGTGGTTCATTGTGGTAAAGGCATAACACTTGCCACAATGGCTGTCTATCTGTTTATCGGTGTCCTGTGATTGCATTCATTATCTCATTCTCACTCCTTCTTCCTTCAAATCAACACAGTGCTCTGCATTCATAGGGGTTCACTCTGTGTGTTAAATGCATCAAAAAAAAAAAAAAAATAATAATAATAATAATATAAAAATTAATGGAAATATGCCGTTGGGAAAAATCATTTTGCTCAATTTAATTGTGCACACCAAGTTGTTCTATTTCCAAACAACCATTTTTTTTGTAAAGTGTTTCTCTTATCTAAATCATTTGTTGTATTAACTCATTTCGCTCCTCTGTTCTATTTTTCGGACAGTAAAACTTATCTATTATCAAGAAATAATTTTTGAATTAGTAGTTAAAAATAATTAAGAAACAAAATTAAAAGAATATTCATAAGGAATTATTGCCAATTTTTGTATTTATGGATTATTTTATAAAACATAAAACACAAGTGTTACATAAAAATGCGAGACCCCACATATGTGTAAACTTGACCGTTTGAGATTTCGAACGTTGGCGCTTATCATATAGTAGGAATTTCTCATTTTTTATATTATACATATGAACATGTTTGACGCGCATTATATGTGTAAAGACGTTTCATTATTTTACATTGAACGAGGTTGCCGATTTCGTTGAAATTGAAACTGAAAGAATTGAAATTGAAAGAGAATTGCTTGGCTATCCTGAATTTGAAGAAGAGGCGGGACCGTCAACATCGAAGAAAACTCGATTTGGTAAATCGAAATGGGTAGAAAAAAAACCGAAATGAATTTCATTTTGATATTACTCAAAATCCAGCACGATTGACTGAACTGAAAGAAAATATTTGTTCCAGACTTTGCAGTCGCAAAAAAAAAAAAAAATAATTTAACCACTCATAAGTATAGGATTGGATTTTTGGAATCAGCGGCCCTAATCACCCTAAAAAAATATTTTATTCGAAAAAATAAAAAAAAATTTAAATTTTATCTCGGCTCGAAATCGGTTAAAGTACAATATACATACTAAGTATATGTATGTCATTCCTTCTATATAATAATATCAGTTACCTACTGACTGAAGTTCAGTGAACTTATAATTGCGAACTCACCAGCAGTGAACGAAATGTTCGTACACACCAAAAATGATTAAGCTACCTTACAACACTTGTTATGACATAATTGGGTTTGAAGGAAAATCACAGTCACTTTTGTGTGTGCGTATGAGAAACAGGAAAATGTTTATAGCGAACAGGGACGAGCATTACGTTAATTGAAATTGCTACCTGTTGGCTGTGAATCCGTGTAAAGCCGTAAACATATGTACGTAGGCAGGTTTTGGTGTATGGATGGGTGGTTGAAGTGGTTTGAGTTAGTTGTTTGATTAAAGGTTGCCATATGCACTAACAAAACGCTTGTATAAAAATAAGCTGAAATACTGTAAATAACAAAGCATTTAAATGTTTCCTGTTTGGTAAAATTTTCATTTACTATCTATGTGTGAATAATGTTGAATAAAAGTTGACGATAGCTTTAAAAGAGGAGGAAGGTTTAAAATTAATTTGATCATTTCAATATAAAGTTTGCATTTTTCCATCTTGTTGGCAGCTCTAATATTTTCATATATACCAACTTACACATATAACTCTTGCTAGTATTTAAGGGCTACATAATAATGGCAATTAAGATAATTACCATTACCATTTGTGAATAATATGAACGCAGCAGTCAAACAGAGAGAGCGAGAGAGTGAGAGAGAGAGAGTGAGAGAGAGAGATATATAGATATATATAAAATGATAAAGAGTAAGCGAAAGCAAAGTACCAAAAAATTACAACCGTATTCATTGAACAAATTCTTGTTCCAAGTAATTTGCCACACAAAAATAGCAATATATATTTTGGCTATTGTTGTATTGTTTTATAAATGGACGATTTGTTGCTGCTGCTGCTGCGGTTGCTGCGGCTCATGCTGATTGCTGTTGCTTTTGAATGTGTTGATAGCAAAGAATGGATTGAGCACTTAAATTCAACGCTAATCGAATAATGGAAGAAGAGAGGTTGTCAGTCATTACGATCGAAAACAAAAAGCAAATAAACGGTCATTGAACTTGAATGTGGGGAAATGTAAAACTCGTAATTTAAGAGGGAAATTTCGTGTTAGATCAATAAATATAGTACAGTGGACGTCCAATAATACGAATTATGGTATATAATGTTAGACCTAATAGTAAAATCTAATAAATCGCAACGACAATATTTCCTGTTTTCTGTTATATTAAGGCAAAGAGGAAAGTATATACATATATATGTATGTACAAAATTACAGTGTCTATTTCAAAACACATAACTCAAAAGGTTAACTCATAACAATCAGTATATAACAATTTTTAAGCTCTGACGTTTTTTTATTTGTTAACTTATCCGCACGGCCTCTTCTTAGTTCTGAGCAGAAGCGTTTTATTTTCAACTGCCCATTCTGTAGGCGTCCACATGATTTACTTATGGAGAAGGTTCGGGTGAAACCACAGTGGTTTCTTATTCGTCATGGTTATTTAATGTGTGTAAATCATCGATGATATTGTTGTTATTTCACTCAGTTAGTAAACGTTAAGTGTTTCTAATCGCGTTGACTTCCTCATTTTGCTGAAGCATAGAAAGCATAGAGGAACATTGTCTTTCTTGTCGAATATATCATCATTAAAAATTGTGTTCCAGCATTTTTTAATGATTCCTGGGAGATTTTCTTCCATAACAAACCATCAGCAGACCACCTTGCGCTGCTTGAGGCATGTCTCAGGACTTTCAAGTGTGGTCACAATCATGGACAATTAACTGCTGTGATAATGAAGTTTTAGCAATTTAAACGAATTCTGATCAAACCCGTGTAGTGACTTTTAGAGGAAAATACATTACCCAAAGTTTTTCCATCTTCGGTCTCTTTTACTAATTCATCGGCAGGCGGGGGCGTTATCCAACAGTTAAGGTACCTACCTTTTTGGGAAGCATTTTGTCTTCCAGGAAAGATTTTATCTGAAAATAGATTTTAATAATTTGCTAAGCAATGTTTAAGTTGATAGATACACAATACCTCTGGAGCAAAAACTACACAGAATCACTTACATATTAAAAATTGTAGCATTCATCTAAGTGGATTTTGAGTTTTTTAACCTGTAAAATCTTGTTGCGAAATGATCTTGATTTTTGCCCTTTTCCAATGAAGAAAGGTTAAATATTTTTAGTCCCTTCTGCATTTACACAATCTAGAAATGTTATTCTTTCTTTTGACACTTTTTGACCAGGTTCTCTCTTCTATTCTCTCCCGAATCGACAAATAAAGGGTATTTTTTATAGAAATGTGGTTTTCAATCTGGCAATACTTTTTTCGGAGTTGGTCTTTTTGACAGCTGTCACTTGATTTATGCTCAGTTTGGCTTGCCAAACGCCTGAACAATGTGAAAAATGTGAAAAAATTGTTTCGCAAGCTACGTCCATTTAGCGACGAGGCTCATTTTTGGCTCAATGGATACGTGAATAAGCAGAATTGCCGTATTTGGAGTGAAGACCAGCCAGAGGCAATTCAGCAGCTACCAATGCATCCCGAAAAATTCACTGTACTTCTTCAAAGACGATGAAGGCCGCAACGTTATGGTCAATGGAAAAAGGTACAATTCGATTATAAAAATTTTTTTTGGCCGAAAATTCTAGAATTGTACTCGGCCGACATGTGGTTCCAACAGGACGATGCCACATGTCGCACTGTACGCGAAACCATACATCAATTGAGAGGCGAATTTGGTGAGCAGTTAATCTCACGTTTTGGTGTAGTCAATTGGCCACCAAGATCGTGTGATTTGACCCCGTTAGACTATTTTTTGTGGAGCTATGTTATGTCTCTTGTCTATAGGGACAAGCCAAACACGATTACTGCTTTGGAAGCCAACATTGAACGCGTCATTGCATTTGGTAAGATTCCGGCCGGAAATGTGCCAATGTGAAAAATGTGCCAAAATTGGACCTTCAGAATGGTGCACTTGAAGCGTAGCCGCGTGCAACATTTAAATGTGATTATCTTTAAAAAGTAAATGGCTGGAATTGATTTATCGATCCAAATAAAAATTTCATTCACTTTTGTAAAATTTGTGTTTTTTTTTAATTTTCAAACACTAAACTCTTATAAAAATCACCCTTTATTTTGGCTGGTAGCATTTAAATAAAAAAATAAAGGCCGGATACATCCGCATTGAACACTGCTTCATGTACAAATTCTTTGGACGAGGATAACTTTTCACCAGATTTTTTCAGTAGCCTACCGTATCCTCTTTTTTTGTATTTTGTAAGCCAAAGGAGCCTTCGTATTCCCGGACGTCGACTGTATGTGAATAAAATGAAAGTAAATGTTTGCTTTCAAAGGGAGAATTTTTGTGTAAGTATACATATTTTCTACACTTTACTTTGCATTTATTGTTTGCATAAGTTTGTAATGAATTTAATATTGAAATAACTGCAAAAGCTTCCATTATCATGAATGAATGCAAGGATGGAAAAACCTTGAGTTGTAATTATTTATTGCCGCATTTTGAATTAAATGATTTTGTTATGGTGCATTATTTATTTAGAATTTTTTTGTAGCAGATGTTATGATGGTTGCATATAATAATTGAGAATCTTCAGCAGATAACCACAAAAATCTACAAAAAGTAAATTTGCAAATAAATAACCGTGTCCGCTGTCATTACTTCACAGAATATGATATTTTTTAGGCACAGATAAAATCAAAATGGAGAAAAAAAAAATGTTCTACAGGCAATGGCAACCCTCCAAGGCTAAAAATTGCCTAAGAAAAGTTCTTCTCATCGCCGTTTGGATACGCCATAAATCTGTCGATTGCTTGTATTCATGTACAAATTTAACACGCACAACATGAGGGGAAGCGAAAAGCTCGGCCTGTGTTCACCATGGGATGTCGTGCCATTAAAGAAAGAGCAAGAATGTTTGTTATACCTAAGTTATACTGGGTTATACTGGTGTTCGCTGTTCGACGAACACATCATATTTTACTCTCGTGCTCGGTGTAGTGGATAAATTGGTGTTCGTTACAGAGTTGATTTCTGTTGATATTCAGTTTTTTTTTGTAATACTATAGCACTAAATGGTATACCAAAAAACTTTAAACGATTTTATTAATATGGAGCGTGAAATTAACAACATAAATGAAAAAATAAAAATAAAAAATTATTTTTCTTCAATAGTTTTATGAATAAAAACTAAAATAATTCGCAACTTCGATTGTCTGCATATGAAAATATATATGCATTTTTGTTCTTTTTTGTAGAATAACTCATTGGCACCCTGAATACTCGGCGTGCTCGGTGTGAATTTCACCTAGCATATCGTGTTCGGTGTGAGAGTGAGTAAAAGCTCTTTTTCGTGTTCGGGCAACAACAATTGCATGGTCTTCGCCGACTAAAATTTGAATATAACCACAGCCTAAGGAAAATTGGATGGACAAATAGAGCCGTTAGTTATACTTATATCGTTTCCTCGCAATTTTCTTAGATTACGACATCTCTAGTAATGAGCTCCATTAGCGCTTCACACAGGCGCAAAATTTTATTGTGCTTTAAAGCATTCATTCGCATTTCTACGTCCCTATGGAACAGAGCTTTTGAGTTTCTCATATGCATCACAGTAAAAGCTTTTTACCCATCACTGATCTATGGCAGAAACATTCATTCTAGAATACTGTATCTAGAATACTTATTAATAGGTCTTTTGCATGATGGACCATCACTATTCTCTAAAAAGATGTTTTCACAAATATTCTTTCGGTTTTGTTCTCATTAATAAAACGAATAAGTTAAATTACTAACAAAACTTTTTAAATAAATTCATCGGGGATTTTTTCTAAAATCCCTCACCCTCAATAAATCCGCTAGTGAATACGTGCATCTAACATTATATATTCACTATGTACATGTGCGTATGTTTTACTCTTAAATCAGTGAATTATTAAAAAAGCAATCAAAATACATCAACTAATCCTTTTTTGAAAACAAAACCACTCCCGCCTTTCCTGTTATCCGCAGCGAACTTTTATAGAAATCGTTTGTGAAACTTCTTTCATTTCCTGTTTGGCAGTACAACAAATGCCAAAATATGATTAAAAAGATATCAGTAGCAGACAAAATCACAGCGCAAATGAATTGGGTCAATTCGCAGCAGCACTTGCGAAAAGAACGACAGCCTAAGCAGTTTTGAATGAACGAAATTGGATGCTCAAAACTTTACGATCTCTTTCAGATTTGCTAGTACATATTTAAGCAGAACGAAGCACAAGAAGACTATATGAAAACAAAGAAAATCTAGAAGAGTCAAGGTTAGTAAAATAAAAAAAAAATCTGCAAACACAATTGAAAAGAAACTGCATACTTCGATCATTTTACGTGGGAACAATAGCTTACTACTTAGCTTTGTTGAACATATTATGGTAATAAGTTTTCCAATTACTTCAGCTGCTAAAATTTAAGTTTTGATGAGAGTGCATAAAACTTAAATACGTTCAATAGATAAAGTTTTACTGGAAACTTTAAGACATCAGCATCAGCCTCGTATTCAGCTAAGCCCTAAAGATTTTGTCTCATTCTTTTTCACTTTCAGTGCGTTACACTCGTATGACATGAATTTTTATCATTTTTCTCTACTTCTTTTTAATCTCTTTAATGTTGTACAAGCATTTCATGTGCATGTAATGTGCCACACAATGAATGCCACATGCCACAAGTAGTTCCCACAAATATGCCGTCAGCACGATGGCGACCTCGACGACGCCGACGACGCCGACGCCGCCGACGACGATGACGACGATGATGACAATAGTGAAATGGATTTTTGCTTGCATACTTTTCCTATGATTGCATTCAGCATTTGTGTGCGTACTGCATTTAATGCAACTTTTATTTACTACTTGATGCAGTGTTGAATGTTGCTGTCTGCTTTCCTTGCATCATTTGCGGCATATTGGCGACATGTGCAACTTAAAAGCTACGTTTAATGGCTATATAAATGTGTATGCGTGTGTATGTATGTACATATTGAAGCTTGCACAACACTTTTCTAACTTAAATTATATTCGCAATATTTAAGTATAAGTACAAGAAATTTATAGTGGGAATGTATGTGGCCTCGAAACGACATTAAAGAATCTTTAGAGTTTACTCACCTACACTTGCACTTATTTACGTAAATTAAATTATTTACGTAAAGTAATTAGAAACAGTGAGAAATAGTTTGAAGCCGAGGCAGCCAAGGGCGTCTGGGCGACAAGCGCAGCCAAATGCTTCTAGCGCTAATACAAATAATAGTAGAATGGCACTAAGAGACAGAAAAAGAGGTTTTCTCTAATGCATTTAAAGGTAGTTAGTTGGAATCTGCAAGAGGTATTCAATATCAAGCTCAAAGTCAAGCGATATTTTAAGCCAGTCTTAGTCAATGAACTGCAGTAAGATGTAGTCGAGAGTAGATAGAGCGAAAGTAATCTCCACAAGTTGGAGGGGCTCTTAGATTTGGGTAGGCCGAGAAAACTAAATAACAATAGTCATCAAAGACAATCAGAAGCAGTGAGCGGCAGTACGTTACCTTAATGTAGGAAGGTCCTAACTAATATTTAGTTGCAAAATGTAAACTCAAATGGACCGTATTAAATTTCATCACAATATGCCAAGCCTCGAAAAAGAAAAGTGTTACTTAGGGGCTTTTTACATTAAGATAAATTTCATTCAGATACAGTTAGAAGCAGTCGTAGCCAGGCGCAAGTAGCAGAAAATTGCCGGTGTCATTGGAACTATGACAGTCAGAATACGTGAATGGAAGTCAAAAGCAGTCATAGGTAATCTAACCCAGCCAGAGAGTTGAAGGTGCTTATACAGGGTCATGGGCTCTTAAAGGAAGTGAAAGTTGCTCGTTATAAAAAGTTACTACTTACTTTTTGGTCTTTTCGTACCTATCCTCGTTTGCTACTTACTCAGTACTTACGTATTCTTTCAGAGGGTCTTGATTTGGGTTGGGTATAAAATCATAAAAAAGTGCAAGTCAAAAATGGTTTACAGTGAGAAAACAAATTTTCATAACTAAACGCTGCAAACGAATATTGACAGGAGCTATCCACTCTCGTTTAAAAGTTTTGTATTATAACTTTCGAAATTTTTTGTTTTTGCGTAAATTTCTGACTCTCAAACTCTTTTTATAAAATAATTTAATCATTTATATGTAAAATGAAAAATACAAGTATCTACTTAGAGGTACCATGAAAATTAAAAAACACAAAGTGTGATTTTTGATTTATGATAAAAACAAATTTAATTTTTTCCCAGTTCACGCATCTACCAAAAAAAAAAGAAAAACAATTGAAAATGAATTGTTATATTTTATCCTTTATATTCATAGGTCGCTGAACTTTTGTTGTTGTGAGTTGTAGAAGAAATTAAAAGAAAAGAGCTACCAATACGAAAGAAGTGAAGGCGATATAAAATGTTTGATTTTGTTACGTTCCCAGGCCCAACAATACTCGAACACATACGGAAAAAAAAAATTCCACATGCTGGTTGGCAACACGAACGCACACAAGGACAAACATTGGCACCACTACTCTTATACATATGCACGTACATGTATGTATCTATGCACTGAGTATGTAGCTTTTAACCGCAAAAATCCTTAGAAAAACACCATAAGTAACATAGCATAAGCACGCAGGTGGCATATGAAATCTTCGAGGTTCTTGCCTTTCTCCCACTCTGCTTCTCTGAAGGACACAAACGACGCAATCATAAAATACCACACGTCGTGGCTGTGAAACGCTTCAGTTCTTAGTGCATATTCTGATTTTGTTTTGGGTTTGATATTTCGTTGTTTTTTTTTTATTGCTGTTTTATGTGAATTATAACTGTGCGTACTGTGAACTCGTTGATTGTTAAATAAGGAGAGATTTATTTCGTAAAGTTGTGCAAAATATGATTAAAAATTGTTCAAATTGTTCAAAGTTCAATGACACGCAAAGGATTATTGTTGTTAAGTGCTGTCGGTGAATGTTGATTGGTTGGTTGGTTGTTCGTTGTTGGCTGCTACTGTAGTCATGCGTTACAACCCAGTTATTCTTAGGACTCGCTACCGAACAATAAGTCTAAAACCATAAAGATATTCACTAGAGATTAAAGTAAAATTTTCCATAATTGAATTATTGAAGTTTTTGTAATTTCATTAGAAACAATATATGTAATGCATCAAGGTAAAGTTTAAGCTTCTCAATATTCTCAACAATATTTTGCAATAACCTAAATTTCTATGATCAAGAGCATATCTTAACTATTTGAAATGTTTCTCGTACATCCACTTTACATATGTAGCTCTAAATTTTTACTTCCCAAATTTATACTTTGATTATTTATCACGTTTTCTTTCTATCCTCAAAGAAGCTCATAAATTCATTATAAATATAAATGGCATTGAACAAACTCCAATGCCATTCATTCGTTACTGGAATGAAATTTAACAAGAAATTATTAAGTAGATAAATATTTTTAATTCACAACTACAAGAAAATTATGTATTATAAAAGTGAGGAAAAACTAAAATATGATTTAAAGTGTTGACTTAACCACATTTTCTTCCTTCACTCATGCCAGCACAATTTTGCAGCTGTTGCCTCACATTTCAAGAGCTTAAGCTAATATTTAAAATTAACTTTACCCAGAACGCGTCGTTTTAGCTTTATACACTTAAATATTCCAAACACACATACTCATTAGACGACACGCACACACACAGAGAAAGAGAGTTAATGAATGAGACACAGAATATTCGCACGCAATTTATTTTCATAATATTGCTTGCGCTGGTGGTGTTGCTTAGCAGCAACAGTAGCAGCCATCAGCTTCAGAAGTATCATCATGATAGTCATCGCCAGCAAAAGCAATGGTAGTGGTAATGTTGTAGTTGTGGCAATGATAGTAAATACTAGAGGAAGCAATAGAAGCATTTTAAATGTTGAGTAACATTTTCCTCAAAGAAATTGTAGTTAGGTGGGGAATGGCAGCAGCAATGCGTTTATCCGCCGACGATTTATTACGATTCTTGCTTGGTGGTTGCTGGTATAACACCAATGTCAGTCAGTCACTCACTTACTCATTCACTCACAAGTAAGCAATCCTTTAACGCATAGCGTTAATAGGATAAGAAAATGTAGAGGCGGAACAGTGAATATTTATTATGCTGACAGTGCATGAAGCAGGAAAGAAGCTGCTCGTGTTGCAGTTGTTTATATTTCTTTAAAATTATTCAATTATAATCTTGATGAATTCATTTCAATTATTTTTTCCCCCCTTTAAAGTGTTAAATAATATACTTAAAATGCTGAAAATTGTTATTTAATTTAAATTTTATAAATTTTTTATGAAAGTGTTAAAATTTTCTTAGACAATAATGCAATCATTATTATTATTATTATTATTATTATTTATATGGCAGCTTGGAAATATAACATGCATGTTCGGATGTGTGTATAAATGAGTGTTTCCGCATACGATACATAAAACTTGACCTATTTTGTGCACACACACATGCTCACACTCACACACTTAATATGCATGCTCATATTTTATGAGCTCTTTCCAGTAATGGTGTAACTTGCGGCGACATGAGCAATTGCTATATCTCTGGTCTAACTCTATATAAATATATTTGTATGTACACTCCAAAAAAATAAAAATGAACTTTCCATGAACTTCTTATAATAATTAAGCATTTCCAGAGTATTCTTCTTGATTATTTCACAAATTTGTATTTACTTTATAGTAGCATAACGATTGACCTCACCCTCAACGAAACTGGTATATAACAATTTTAAACAATGTATAGCTCTTCTAAAACATCTTAGAGCTGCACAGGGACCCAGAGGATATAGAGAAAAAATGGATATTCCACATTAATTCAAACGATTCGCGAAAATCTAAGAAAATCTCATTTAACTTTTCAAACGTATGTAGCTCTCTTGGAAGTCTTAAGCTACTTAGTCAGGATAAAGCTTTGAAACTAGGTCAAACAATTATAGTAGAACTTATTTTAAGAAATTAACTCTTAAAGGACATACAGAAACTTTTATTTAATTTTGTATTAAGACTCACCTGAAACTTCAGTGATACAAATTTTCTTTTTAAAAAAAAATACAGAAAACTATTAAATATTAGGTGTACTGACAATATTTCCTTTATACAGGCTGAACCGTACGAAATCAGAAAACAAACTTTGCAAGCTGAAATATATGGGGTTATTTAAAGTCGAAAATACTTAACCCTAGAAAGCCTGGTATTCTCTACATACGTAGGTGGTTATCATATTGTAAAAGCGTCATTGTTGTAGTGAAAAGATAGGGTTAATCCTAACTGGACAAAGAATGTTCCTCCTCCTGATCTCCCATTCAGTTTGGATCTGTTGGTGTAAAAATTCTCCATATATTTTTGGTGGTAACGACTCTTAATCAGATCCTCTCTCGAAGTAATGGAAGTGATAAAATGGTTTTCGAAAGAGGGTGTGGAAGGTGTTAAGAAGAGAATATTCATGATAAGGAAGATATTGTTCTTAGGGCACCTGTGATCAACAGTGATACCGTCCTTTGAACCTTGTCCAATGCCTTGCACCATAAAATATAATACATTCAAAATTAAGGTTATTATTGCGGTTTAAAGCTAGTTGACCATTCGAAGTTCCGTACCCCATCTTTGGCCTAATGATTTCTTGCAATACAACTTTTGTTTTGTTTAGAGTGTTTTGTTGCACAAAAAGAATAAACCGATTGATATATGGTGTAAAAAGAATTAGAAGGGAGAAAAAAGTGGAATGCATAGGTTTTACTGTAAAATTAAATGTACTTACTGCTTATTATTAGTCAAGTCAATTAAAGTCTTGTAAATTTCTGGATTATTTATTTATTTAAAGTAGTAGACGTAATATTATCGATTTGCCGTAATTTTTCTAAAATAAAATTCGGTTTTCCTCGAAAACTCTGTCGGTTTCGCGACTTCATATACATAGCATAATAAAGAGGGATTGAAGGAGAGTGTTGGGATTATGCTGTCTGAATAAATTTTATTTACCTTGCATTATAACCAACTATTGTTTCGACATGAGTCTAAATGTGTTACGTTAAGAAAATATATGTATTCTTCCAAAATTATCGAAGTATAGCACGTATTCCAGATCAAAAAAATTGTTGTGTTTCGTTTAACACATTAACCTCATTTAAATTATAATTTTTCACATCCTATATACATAAAAATTACAAAACTGAACGTTTTTTATTCCAGTGTGGTCGTATTTACACATAAAAATAACATAACATAGAAATACCAAATACTCCATTTCTTGAACAAGAGCACCAACATACACAGACACACACACACACACACAATAATAAACAGCAGCAGTTAACTAGCATTGATGCTGCTACGGCTGTTGTTGGTGTAATTGGTGCTATGTTTTTGTTGACGTTGTTGTTGTTGGTGTTTCGGTTTGTACTATTGCCATTGCTGGTGTAGTGCTGATGTTTTTGCGTTGCCGTCCTTAAGGATGCTGTCGCATGCAAATGACATTTATTATTGCACAAGAGAATGCCATTTGCAATTTTATTTCATGCCATTCTGCAGGCAGAACACAGAGCTGAGCTGAGCTCTCCAGAACTGAATCGCACCAAATAGAACAGAAAGCAACCGAATGTATGAATAAATACTTGACGATGACACTTTTCAATGGGAGCACTGATAAACTATAAGTGTGGCATTGGTTTGTGTTATTGTGCTTGTAGTTCGTTTCCGGATCCGTTTGTGTTTAAACGTAGCAGTTGTAATTCTTGTGACACTGCTGCTTGTTGTTGATTATTACTTTATATGGATACAGATTTCAGTGCTACGCACAAACAGTGAAGAGAAGGAGAGGGAGTGAGAGAGAAAAGCATTGGAAAGCGAAGCAATGAAGTACTGTATCTAAATCTATGTTGCAATCAAAATATGTTTGCAATACTTCCGGTTCCTACGTCGCCTACTTACATATACTATTTCCTTTATACAAATGAAATTTTATCATAGTCAAAATCTTGAATTTTTTAATTTTTTCGGTAAAATTTTAAGTGTGCAACTACAATAGAAACGCAAACATTGAAAACTTTTCCGATGTTGCGTGCTATATATACATATATACTTATATAACTTAAGCAAAACTTTATCACGAAATTTGTCATCAAATAAGTTGGACATTTTTGTGTGTTTTAGTGAGGTTGCATTGGAAATTATTAAGGAATTCAATTGCATGTAAACCGCGAAATTCTGCATTATGATGCTTCACATTATTTGCAGAACTTTTCGTTCTTTCGTTTATCTCGAATTTGATGTTTAGGCTGTTGTTGCTGCTGCTTCTGCTCAACTCAAATGCACAACTAAATTTTTGCAATTTATTTATGAGCATGACGATATAACTTGCGAAAAGGGTGCAAATTTTTAGTCCAAAGAATCGAATAAATTAGAGACAAAGGGAGAAAAGCTAGTATAAGCTAGTAGAAAAGAGTAAGTTATAGAAATAGTGAAAGCGAGTTGAACGGAGGAAATGAGAGGAGAAGATAAGAGAAGAGGAGAATGAATATAGATAGAGTGAGAAAGTCGGAGAGAAGAAAAAGAGAAGAGGTGGTGGAAACAAAGCTAAAAAGAATGAGGGTTAAAGGCAAGAAAGACGTATAAGAGCAGAGGAAGAGAATTGGAAAGATTGAATAAAAGAGAGGAGCGCAAAAAGGAAAGAAAAATAGAGGCTTGAGTGAAAATATAGATAAAGAGGAAAAGACAAAATAGGGGGAAAGAGAACAAGAGAGGGAAATACAAAATAGGGGGAAAGAGAACAAGAGAGGAGGGGGGGGGGAATCTCGGCACAGGCTAAATCAAAAAGTATAAAAAACAATATTTAAAAATTGTCTAATGTACAAGCTTTTCACTTCGCCATTTGGATTCGGCATAAAACCGTAGGTGCCTTCCTTTGAAGGAAAGCAAAGATTAAGATAGAGATAGAGAGAGAACGGAGAAAGAATATGAGGGAGAAGGTCAAGAGATGAGATAAAGACTGATGGAGAGGAATATAAAGGCATAAGGAGTTAAATAGAGGGAAAAAATGAAAAGAAGAAAGAGGTAGGGGATAGGAGAGAGAGAGAGGACGATAGATAGAAGGATGAAGGGGTAGTTAGTAAGAGTGGCTGTCCTGTAATAGGACTTATGCCAGAACCGCTCATTATGATAACACATGGTTGAACCTACAGTTTAAAGCCACTTGCGAAAGGCGGTGTGGAATTTTGTTATCACTTGGTGGCTTTGCCATTGCCAGCCAAGTAATTATTTTCTTTTCTTTTAATGGTAGAACAGCCCATGGGGGAACTAGGCCGAGCTTTCTGCATCCAGTCATGTTCCTTATGTAGTTTAAACTCTTGTATGTTTGCAACAGTGGAGGAACATACAGAAGAGGACGTCCTAATTTCCATTGGAAATAGGTACAGGGCAACCTGACTGCACTTGGCCTTGTCAACTGGCGCCAGCGCGCACATAGCAGAGGCGACTGACGAAGCTGTATTGAGGCGACCAAGACCGATCATCGGTTGTATTGCCAGCTAAGTAAGTATGTAATGTTTGCCACTGCTTGCCAAAAGTTGGTGCCGTGTAGAAATATTGTTTTTTCTGCATATTGATTTTGCTGTGGAGTGATTTGAACCCTGAATACTCTGCACTACCAACTACGCCCCGGTGACCACTGCCTGTCAATTACACTTTCTAATAATTTGTATTCACTTCATATCGGCATGAATGTAATAAAGCTATGGACGAGAATAAAACACCAAACCCAGGCGGGAATCGAGTCCGAAACCTCACGGGCCATCCGGTAGACCACGGATGTCATCCTTCTCATTCTCTTTCGACTGTCCTCCAGAATTGTAATCGCATCAGCATGTACAATTTTGTTACCAGCCGTTAATTTTGTTCTTTAAAAGCTTATATAGCATCAGTAGAATCGTTGTACAATAATATCCATTCAACCACTAAAAAACACAATGACCCATGCATAAGACTCGTGCTACTTAAATATGAAAAAACGCGGTAACTTTGATTTTCTTATAACTGGTAACATGTGTGAGCAACTTTTGACTTTTTATACAAGCAACAATGCTAAATTAGATGAACAAAATATTAACCCACCTACATTTATCAGCACATAGATGAATACTTACTTACATGTACCATATATTATATAAAATAGATTATATTATTTTATAAGCAACTTAAAATTATTTTCTAAGCTATAAGCTGCGTAATTTTCCTTCGTACTAACATAGCTTCACTTCACGAACGAATGTTTGCAGCTACAGCAATGTTTCCTTCCAATTCCGTTGTAGTGAAAAAGTGAACAACTAACGGATTTGGCACCGACAACAGAGCAACAGCAGTGAGTGAGCAATAATTACAACAAAAAACGACAAAACAAACAATTCACACACAAGTGCACATTTAAACACATACACGTGCACTCCATGTTTTCAATACACAAGTGAAATTTTTATGCACATAAGAACACACAGCAATAACAAATACAACAATAGCAACTGTGGGAAAATACAAGCACTTGACTGCTAGTTGTTACTCTAGAAATAATATATTACATACGCAATATATTTTAAGGGTCATAAGTAAAATAACAAGGAAGTTTTCACACGCACAAACAAATTTTTCTTAACTCAATCATCTTTATGAGCATCAATATCAATATTAGCAGCATCGACTTAATAGCCAAAAAATAATATTCCTTAATCGTTTGCTTATTTTGTTTGCTTATTCTATTTTCGACGTGTGATCAATAAAAAATGTTAATAAGATTTTCAGGCACCCTTAAAACTCTTAACAAATATGTATGTAGTAGCAGAATTTAGAAAGAAAACATTTCACTATTTCCCATAAACGATGATAGATTGACTTCAACTGAGGGAGAAGTGATAGTCCCTGATGCGGAGGCCAATAATTTGTGTCAAATAGATTCTATAAAAATGTCAATCAACGACTCAACCACAACAATTGCTGTTATTATTATTTTTATTATTATTTGGTTATTATTATCCTTTCTTTCTATTTTCTTTATTCTATTCTTCTGCTCCTTCTTCTTCGACTTTTACACTACACAATAGACTTACGTGATACGATTTCTTATTTCATTTACAATGTACGAGAGTATGCGACATCAAAAAAAAAAAAAAAAACAAAAAGGAAAGGAAAGTGTTTATAAAAATAACTATTTAGTTTCGTGTTGCTGTTAAATTTGGTTGCTCTAAAACTATCCACTTGTATACGTTTCCTTGTAATGTAGCATGTTTTCAGAAAACTGAAAACGGTGTTGCCACAAACAAAAACAATAACAACAGTAACCATTATGATATGCATGTACAATGGAACGTGCATGTCACGCAGCTGTTGTTGTTGAGCGCTATTGCAAGTTTAATGACGTCGCTGCGCATTATAAAATCAAGGACATGCTTATGCATCTACATCAATGTTAAGTAAAAATGAGATTGCGGTAAAGAAAATGTGTGTGTGTGGTGGAAGCAAGGGGGTGAGAGAGGTTGCGAGGTAAGCAAATCTGGATTGGGTGTGGGTTAAAGGAAGTATTTCCAAGTTGTGCGTGAATTAAGCAATGATTGTTTAGATTTTTATCACACTACACAGAAAACGACATTTAAAAGTGACGTAAGGGAGTAGGCAAAAGGTGTTAACTTAATATTCATGTATGTGTGGTCCATCTAACATTTGGAATTTGAACTACATACAACTATTTAGAGTGTGGCAACTGTAATGTTAATGTTTGCAGTTAACGAAATGGGTGGATATTGGCCTGAAAACGGTTTGGAAATACTAAAAATATATTTACAAAATGGTGAATCTTCTAACGAAAGTGTAAGAAGATTACGTTCCAAATTCGATAGAAGAGAAGCGCCTTTCCAGCAATTTGTGTGGTAACTTGTGCAATATGTGCGTGAAACTGGATCTTTATTGGATGAAACAACACGTTCTCGTACTCTAATAGTGCGTAGAGTTAAAGAAATTGCTGCTGTTGCTCAAAATGTGCAAGAAGAACCAACCACATAAACTCGCCATAGTTATCAGAAATTGAACATTTCACGCAGCTTCGTTATGAAGCTGAAGCCACATGGCAATCCGCAACGTTTGCACTTCGCTAATTGGGCTCTATCGAAGACGCTTGGAAGAAGGTGAGCATTTTTAACGAAAAATCATCATTTTCGACAAAGCTCAAAGGCTCAGAAAATCCATGCGCTATTGTTTAGAAGCTAATGTAGCCTCAACAAGTAACTGTGGTGTTGTTTTTGGACCAACGATGGTGTGCGCTACTGCACAATGATAAGTTATTATTTGTGACCTATTTTAGAAGATATGGACTTAGTCAACATTGTGTTCCAACAGGATGGCGCGCCGTGAAACACAAGCCGTTCGTGGGAAGTTTCGATCTCTTCCGTGGTAGCACGTTTGAAAATCGCGTTATTAGCCGTTTTCGTGATGTGCAGTGGCAACCACGCAGTTGCGATTTGACTCCTTTGGACTATTCTTTGTGGGGAGCCATTAAAGCTAACCATCCAGAACAAAATGAGGCTCTTAAGGACGAAATTGTTCAACCAACGATCAAATAGAACTCCATACAGTATAAATTGTAATGAAAAAAACGTTGATTGTATGGGGTGATGCTAGGCCAGCCGAATAAGACATTTGAATGAAATAGTGTTGCACAATTAACCGAAAGGATTGTACTTTCGAGTAATATAAATCACATTAAATAAAAAAATTTGCTTCTTATTTACAAGCAATTACAATTCCAAATTATAAATGGACCAACCTGTAGGTAAAATCATTGATAATTTCTAGAAGTTCCTAAATTATTAAAAGTTCGTGCTGCCAAAACTTGAGCGGTATACCAAAATGTAATTCCTAATATTATTATAAAATATATTTTCCATGAATTCAGGCAATTTGCAATGTTTTCTGGTTAGTTACATTATATTGTTAGAATTAGTTTCCAATCAGAATATAATGAAGGATTTTGGGCGCTTTCAAAATCTGTATCTATATAAATTCAAAAATATAACAAACTTTTCTTTACTTCAAAGTATACTTCACTTTTTGCATAAAGACGAAAATATCATCACACATAGCATCTTTCACATCGTTTCCACAATGACCCAAGAATGCAATAAAGCTGAAAGCCCAACTGACCCTTATTAGTTTTAACGCTAATTTTTGAATAACGTGCATAAGTCGCTCTGGCGTAGTGGTAGTGCGTTGGACTGCTACGCAGAGGGTCCGGAGTTCGAATCTCGGCACAAGCAAAATCAAAAAAATCAAAAAATTATTTCTTTACACGGCACCACCTCTTGGCAGGCAATGGCAAACCTACAATAATAAAAATTGCCTAAAAGCTTTTCACTTTGTCGTTCGGATTCGGCATTAAACTGTAGGTCCCTTCCATTCATGTACAAATATAACACGTACAACATGAGTGGATGCGAAAAGCTCGGCCTAGGCCCTCCATGGACTGTTGTGCCATTAAAAGTAAAAGCATAAGTTGAAGTTGTCAGCCTTGAGATCAAGCGGAGACTAACTCTTGCCAACAGGTGTTACTACGGGCTCAGTAGGCAATTGAGAAGTAGAGCCCTCTCTCGACCGACGTAAATAACGCTCTATAAGTCCCTCATCGTTCCTGTCCTAATGTATGGCGCAGAGACGTGGACATTGACCATCAATGATGAGAGGATGTTAGGAGCGTTCGAGAGGAAGATACTCCGTAAGATCTACGGTCCAGTATGCGTGAGCGACGTGTATCGAATAAGATGGAACGATGAGCTGTATGAGCTGTATGCAGACACTGACATAGTCAAGCGTATAAAAAGCATGTTGAGCGAATGGAAGAAAGCGCTCCGGCTAGAAGGGTGTTTTATTCGAACCACGGTGGGGGAACACGCAGAAGTGGTCGGCCTAATCTCCGTTGGAAAGGTTGCAGGGCAACTTGACTGCACTTGGCCTTATCAACTGACGCCAGCTCGCGCATAGCATAGGCGACTGGCGAAGCTTTGTAGAGGCGGCCAAGACCGATCATCGGTTTTAGTGTCAGTTATATAAGTAAGTATAAGTTGAAGTTGAATCCATGAAGCTTACTTCCATGGATAGGATTATGTTTAAAGGCGAAAGGTGCGAAACAAAATGAAAGAATTAGAATAGCTTTGGGAGGATAATTCTAGTTAGAAAAAAAAACGTACCCATCAGAATTCTGCACCCACTTATTCCTTCCTAGAAGTTTAAAATTTTAATACTGGTCAGTTGTAGCAGCGATACAGTTATTCTACATCGATTCCATCCATAATATCATAAATATTTGAAAACTCAACATTCTAACCGAGGAGCACACAAATTGAATAAAACGCACACCCACCACCCAACGATACACATCCACCCACTCTTTGGTTTCCATGTACTCGTGAAGGTTTTTTCTTTTGTTATGAATCTTCATTGAAAATATTTTCTCAATAAGTATATACATAAATAACTTTGATATTTGAAAATAACACGTAAACTCAAAAGCTATTTACACCCCAAAAGTTGCATATTCAAATACTCGTAAGCATTTTCAAGAATACACAACTAAATACAAAAGAAACCAAGTACCTGTGTTTAGTACAAAAGCGTGAAGACTTCAACCACTCACTCATTGACTATATTTTTGTGTGAATGCCAAGTTAGTGGAGACGGATGTCACCATATTGGTTTCTGTGCGTATGTAAGTGATGACATTTGTTTGCGTGTGTTTCGTCTTACTGTAAATTTCCTGATTATTTTTTTTTCCTTTTGTATTTTGTTTTCCTACCCTAATATTTAGCTACTTGCCTAGAAAGTTTTACTTTTACTTTTGGTCTTATTTCGCATTTTCCGTTTTAATTTTTATTTCTTTTATTTCATCTGATTTTCCATCTTTATCGCCATGCCTCATGTATTTATTGTTTCTGTTTTTTGGCCACCCCACTCAATTCCACCTACGCCTAATATGCCTGTAGCGTGAATGTCTGTGGGCGGTGTTTTGTCTGCTTGATCATCTGTCTTTTTGCGTGTATCTTGTGTTGTGTGTTCTGCCTGCGTCTCATGCTTCATCATCAACTTCGTTTTGCGTTTCTTAGCATTATATAAATATGTTTGTGCAAATGTCAGTTTGATTCTGGCATTGTGGCAAGAAATATGTCTATTTTTGTTAAAGCAAATAGCATCTGGGGTAAATCACTTTTTCCCTTTTCAGTTCAGTCTTATTATTATTCCATTTTATTTTTGTTTAAAAGTAGGTCAGTAGCTCTGTGCAATCGAACACACATACATACATATATGCACATACATGTGTGTGTGTATATATATATTCATACTTACAATTGTCGATAGTCCATGTTTCTTCCCTTTCCGAGTTCTAGATTAATAACGAATTTACTCCAAAGATCAATCAATCAGTCGATCAATAAATCATATTACTGTAATATGATATAATATATTTTATATACCTATATATTTTTCCCAAATTGAATTTACTTATTTTTGCCTTATTTGACATAATTTGGAAGTTGAGATTTTAAAATACAATATTTCAAATCAATTTGCTCATAGGTATTCGTATGTTGTAAAATTATCTATAGCTACTTACTTACTTGTGAAAATAAACGGAATGAACTTGAATATTTGTAACTTTGGCAGAATTCGTTCCCCGTATATATTGTATATATCTTTTTCAATAATTGTAACTTTGGAAAGTGTAAGGATATTTCCAAGTTCACTTATCCGCCATTAACCAGCGACAATAAGTGCGTCATCGATAATCTCATTATATGTATTCATTACGCGTATCTGTCACCAGATTTTTATGTTTGCAGGTGGATGCTCCGACCACCAAACCATTAGCCGTCTTATAGTGTTGGAGAGTTTCCTGATCTCACTTATATCACCAAACCCATCGATAGTTATGGCCTAACATTCCGGAAACTCACTCACTTATGTTCATATGTGAATAAATCATCAACTTGATGGATGTTTAGATATATGTAGAAGGGTTGGGAGTCGGTCCATGTACTGCACAGAGACATGTGCTCGATAACACTGCCAATTAGTAGTGCCCTGAGTTGATGTTTGCTTCGTCTAGTACATGTGGAAACTTGCCTATCGTTGTTAATACCTGATCTATTTGGTTTCGTATTTTCTGATCAGAGCACACTTTAGTGGCCTTATGCAAAAAAAAAAGGTGGGAATCTGATGCTGCTAATTATTCTGTTCCTTGCCGTTGGAGAATCAAGCGGTCTCATGTCATTACTGGTTTTTTCATCGTGGAGGTCATCAGATCAAAAGACTTTTATTTATCAGCTTGTGGTTAAAATCGCGTAGTAAGATTTTAATGAAGTCCGAGGGGTTGGTAATAAGTTTTGTCGAAGATCTCGCAGTATCAGTATCCACATTGTCATACCTCGGGGTGCTGATATTGAAGAATATTACTTGGCTCACTGTGATGAACCTCGATAGATTATAAAGGTGTCGCATTTCTTGCCAACCTCAAACCATGGTAGATACCACAGAAGTATATATTTTTTAGCATGCTCTTCGTCACATTTACTGAATAGTGGTGATACCCATTCGGGTATGTGCCAGCTGGATAGTAACTACTTCCAGGAAAAGTATTTTAGCTGCATATTCCTACATCATTGTATATCTATTCAGAAGGTATCAAGAAGAGTCTGTGTGACAACTTGAAACCGTGGAAACCAAGAATTTAATTTGCCACCACCCTTTGCAAAGCAATCACAGGTTTTACTTTGTACATTCAAGCCCTTCATACAGTAATGTGGTGAATAATTGAGTTCGATTACTTGTTCTTATGAAACAAGAGTGTGCACTGTTAATTTCTATCCAAAATGCATTTCTTTCAACATTTATGGATCACTAGATTGAGCATAAAAAATACCAAAATCTATTTATTTATCAAACTTAAAAATGTAGTTTTTAGTGCTTAAACATGTAATATTGGGTGTGTGAATAAAAATAAAGTAGGTACATACTTACATAAATGAATTATCTCATTATCTTTTTTGCAACAAAATATTCTATGAATTAAAATATTTATGAGAAAATTTTGAGTAAAAGCTTTTACTTTCCTTTTTTCTTTTTTTCTTTAAGTTAAAAATTAGTAAAATTTTAAAATATTGACTTTCATTTTATTAATATAAAAAGAAGTACTCTTATACAAAAATACTACATGCCAATAATGGTATTTTTCTACTCCCTGAAGGCCCCGCAAAAACTATGAGTATGTTCTTAAAAATGTATTGATTTCTTAGTTACAATTATATATTTAATAGCTTAAGACTTGACTGTGCCTATCTCATATCACTGAAACTGTTTATTAATAGAAAAGATTACCAAAGTCCTTAAAAGAATATAATGAAGCAATTTGTTTTTAAAGGACAGCCATCATTGTCATTCAACTGGCGCGCAAAAGAATAACTAAGTACATACACAAATATACACCCTCGCTGTAAGTATATTGTTACGTAAACCTTCTCGAGTGCGCTCACCTCAGACTTTACCTGTGTGGCATGCTGCCTGCCCTGCATTTCAATCCCAAAAAATTACCGGAACATTAATAATACGAATAAATGCATTGATAAAATGTCCTTGCACTATGCAGTAGCAATAGCAGCTGTAGCAGTGGCAGTGGCAAAGGGAACAAAAATGCACCGGATGCTGCTGGTATTTGTATAGGTGAATACTTTTGTGTATGAGCTAGTTTGTATGTATGTACAAATATGACACAAAACGGAAACGCAATGTGAATGGAAACAACGTCATCATCAAATTCGAAAATAAAGCAACAAGAAGAGCAGAAGAAAAGAAAACAAAATGAAAAGGAAAAAAATTAGAATGCCAAATGGTAGTGCAAAGTAGAAAAAGCAGAAGCTGAACCGTAAAATTTTGCGTACACCAAATGCATGCTTAGCTGCTATATGTAATATACGAAGACAAGGTGAGGGCAAGCGGAGGGGAAGCAGTGTTGAGAAAGGTTGACGTGATAGCGGAAGGTTAACTATATGAAGCTTATCAGCGTACATATCAGTGAGTGGCAAATGAAATTGTTTGTTTTGATTTTGCACTAAAGACGCGTAGCAAGCAGCAGAATCAGCTGTTTTTGTTGTATTGGCGGAAGCGCATGTGCAGAGAGCGCTGAATGTGCCCATATGAAAACTGCTAGAAAATTTCAATTGATTGTCATTGAATTTGATTTTGCTTTTAGACCATATCCCGCTAAGACAGGCATAAAATGTAAACATGGAAGCGAGCAACACTTGATAACAATTCGAATGATTATGAACACAAACACCAACAGCAAGCAGCAGTAGCAGCACCAACATCAGCACCAGCAGCAATTTCTAATATCAGTTGCAAACGCGAGCTTGAGTAAAATGGACGTTGAAAGCGGAAAATTCGAGCGTAAAACAAGGAAAAGAAAATATTGTGTGTAAAAAACTAAGTTTTAAAATACTAGTTCAAAAAAATAATTGCATAGTTTTGGAGTTTTGGTTGGTTTTTTAAAATTAAAATTGATTAAATAGAATTAGTTGAAAAGTTATAAAAATTCCATCAATTTAAAAGTGTTAGGAACATTTTTTGAAACTCGAGATTTAACCAACTTAAATCTCATAAGCTAAGCTACCATATTTATGCTAAACAACTAAAAATTTGTTTGCGTATAATCTAAATAAAATTAATGCATAATCATATCCACCACTTAAGTATGACATAAAAAAGGAAAAGTCACCAGCTTTGTTTGTTTCACGCGCTCTCTCTCTCACTCTATTTCTCTCTCTCTCTCTCTCTCCCCCTCTATCTGTTGAAAATATGTGCAAATTTTATAAACAAAATTATGTTGATTTTTCTATGAATAACTTTTATGCGTATGCAAATGTTGTCGCACCGTGAATGCTATCCGCAGAGCAGCAGAAGGAACAACATAAACACCAAAGCAGCAAATGCAGAAGTAGCGCCTAATATTGGAAAAATGTATGTATGTAAGAAACAAAGCAACATGTTAAAAAGTGTCGACTAAAAATATGAGACACGCACGCACACACCCAAACAAATATACTCATCATTGCCTTCACACGCACTTTCAAACACAAGTTGACAGTAACACACAAACACAGTTAACCATCAAGGATATGTGCGCTACTGCAATGTTTTAATTTTATATGCTACCGCTTCCATGTGAAACTCTAAACCAATTTGAGGCATTGGGAGTTGGGGCCTATTAAGGTACGTCTGCGTCAATTTTCATGCTGGCATGCTGTCTTCCAGCATTCCAAAGTTGTTCACCAGAAATTTGAACCATAGACACACACGCACTCACATACTTAAACATACATACTCGTACATACTTATATGTACATATTATCAAGGTATTGTATAAAAACTTTGAAGGTGCTTTAGAGCTTGTCACTTAATTTCTAGCATGATTTCTTGAATTTCATATAAGTTTTTAGCTGGTGTTTTCATTTGCTTGTGTTCTTATTTTTCTTTTCTCTTTAGTAAAAGTAAAACGTGCCTCGTGTCTTTATTTTGGCAGTGGCGAGCAGTCAGACACAGTTCCATAGTTATTTGCTGGTATTATGAAACGCCTATGTTTAAGCTTAATTTTTCATACTTTTCTGCTTTATTTTTTATTTATCACACTGTTCCAGCGCAGTCGTCGCTCGTACGTGTTGGGAATTTATTTTGTATGTATGAGTGTTTATTATTTATTTTTTTTTTTAAATTGGGAATTTAGTTTTCTTTAACTTTTTCGCATAGAAAGAATACTCTACAGGGAGCTTAATTTCATTATATTTTATTTTATTTCTCTCTGGTTTGATATTGTTAGCGACTCTTGAGTTTTGTTAGTTGGTTTGTTTTCCTGCTTTCTAAGTGAACTGAAGATGCCTGAAATTTATGTTATTTATGTTTGTTCGGAAAACAAAAAAGATTAATCAAAAGTCTGTATGCTAAGAGTTGCTCTCAAAGTATCGAAGAGGGAAAGTCAAAAAAGGCGCCCAAGTATTTTACTGTATGTGAGTAGACAAATAATTTGACATAAGAAAAAAGTCAACCGCTTTTGTTTTATTATTCCATACTCATATTTTTTGCTTGTGACTAGGTACGTACATATCCATCTCGATTACAAAATTAATAATTTGGCATTACTGGCATTGGGTGCGTTCGATTAAGCATTCTCCTTGTCTTTGAAAATGTCTTAATTTGAGAAATTAGGGAGAAGTGAATACTTAGAACTCATTGTTAATGACTTGTAAGAAAGAAAAGTGAGTTAAGTGCTGAAAGTATCCAAAATGAATATCTCCTCCTAGGTGATGATGATAGAAAATCACTGATTCTAAACTTTAGAAAACCATGGCGAAAAAAAATTAAATCTATGCCATGCCATGCGGCAGCGCTTTTAATACATGAAGAATACTTTACTGATTTCTTTAGAGTGGATTTAATTGGCAGAAATTCAGAGTTCGGAAAATACTATATTTTCTTAAATAATTACTAAAAAAATTAATGAATTCTTGAACTATAAGTTCGATTGATTTTGCAATATGCGTTCAGAGTTGAAATTGTTCCCATTCTTTTTATATTTACAGCAGAAAATCCGCGGAACATAATTTTTTTGTTTTTTTTTAAATTAGTATATGCATTTTACTTTTTGACTTTAGCCCAGCAATTGCTTTAACATATTACAAAAACCAAAACCTAAAATTCTAAATCCTTTTAAACCATTTGACTGCAGAACCACATACTAAAAGAATCCTTAACGTCAATTTTGGTAATTGGCCTTAAGGATATTTTTTTAATCTTCGCCTTATCGAAGATTTTTGTGTATAGTACGTCATCTACCAATAGCCACCAGAATGACCCAGGTGAATGTTATACGCAAATGACTTGTTTTCTAAAGGCTTTGTGAATTTATTGTTAGCTCTCTGTGCAAATTCTCAAATAAGAGCGATGTAACTGTCAGATCTGAGGCAGCGACTACTTTTTTGAATATTCTCATCAAATTTTCGTTAAACTGCTTCAAAATGTTGTGCGCCGACCTATGGCGATGATCTACAATATTTTGGAGACGGCAGCTCTCGCTGCATTCATCATATATATGGCGATTAATTCAGAGGATTCTGTGAAAATGTTTCAAAAAAGGCAATACATCGAAAACCTGGAAGAGCTTTGGTATCCTCTAATATTAGTCAGATCAAGCAACAAAAATGTATTAGGGGAGGGTTTCAAATCAGAACGGAAATAGAATGTACATATTTTAGGTATATGTATATGTATATTTATTTAAAATATCTAAACTAATTTTTGTTGTAGGAAAATCTGTTTCTGAAACGTCCGAAGACGGTGAGTTTGACGCGATTAGGGTTCCTAAGCGAGAATCAACTGATCACATTAAGATAAACGGCAAGTGCTATACCTGTCATTGTCATTCCGCCAACAACGTCAAATTTGCATTAAATGTAAAACAACTATTTCTGTAGAGCACAGCGTCACCAAAACTAAGTGCAAAATTGCCATTCCGGGCCATCTCCAAACCCCTATAGTTTAAGGAGCCAATAAATTTTATGTATTTATGTATTTATGTACATTCCATACAAAAAATACATGCATAAGATATCTACATTTACATTTTTTACTCTTTTCAATAATTTAGAGGTAAGTTGTACAAAAAGAAATATGGGAGGCCACCCGGGGGGTATTGCTATACGGCGTTTATACAAAGACAAAACTAAAAAAAACATGAAGGAAACCAAAAAAAATTTTTTTTTTATATCGTAAACAAATCGGAAATTTGTTCAGTGGATACAAACCATTTTTATATTGTGTGTTAAAACTGTGGTCGCTGTGGTGTAGTGGTAGTGCGTTGGGCTGCTACGCAGAATGTCCGGGGTTCGAATCTCGGCACAGGCGAAAGAAAAAAAAATATAAAAGTAGAAAAAATAATTTTTCTACACGGCACCACCTCTTGGCAGGCAATGGAAAACCTACAAGAGTAAAAATTGCTATGAGAAGCTTTTCACTTCGCCGTTCGGATCCGGCATTAAACTTAACACGCACAACATGAGTGGATGCGAAAAGGCTCGGCCTAGGTCCTCCATGGTCTGTTGTGCCATTAAAAGTAAAGTAAGTAAGTATTAAAACTTACTGAGATATTCACAAATAAAAATTGTTATTGGTAGACGGATGGTTAAACAGTGTTACACTACCAAAAATAATGAAAATACAACGTGAAACAACTGAAACTACGTTGAAAATTATTTTTTATTTAATTTTATATACTCATTCCAATTCAAATTTGAGTAGAAAGTTAGTGATTTTAAATTCATCTTTAAATCTATTTCCTGCGCCGTATTTCTCTCTTTAAACAGATTGTATTCTTTCCCCTACCTGGACAAAGTAAAGTGATCCAACATACTGAAAACACTTCCAAAGTGGTCCTGCTGACCTCTTCCAAATCTAATCTTAGAATATGCCTTATAATGTGGAATAGGTAAAAAAATTAAAAATATCTGACTTTGAAAAGGGTATAAAAAGGACATGACTTTGGCTCCCCTGTGATTCGATAAAATTCTTATATTAACGAAAGTAAGGACATACTGCTTTATATGGAAATGGCTTTGCATTAAACGCCTCACTTTATTCCCATTATCAGCACGTATCCCAGCATTAGCAAGTTAAAGTGATAAATTTTAAATATAATATTTAAAAATTTAACGCTCTGGCATGATTTCTGCATAGATTCTTATTTTTATTATAACATTTTACGGAATTCCCATAACTTGCACTGAACAAAATGCACATGCAAAGTAAGTCTTAAATTTTTTCGACAATTTTGTATTCTGAATTTCTCTCCAAATTAATTGCCCGCATCCTCTCATCCACTCAGTATTTTACAAAATTAACATTAACACTCGGAAAAACAAAACGAAGAATGAAATGTACGCGTAATGATTAATGGGTTTGTTTACAATTGTTTATGTTTTTTTTTACCCTCCACCGGAATGCAGATTTTCTCTCAAATTACGCACAAATTGCTAGAAAAGTTTATCTCGACCACACCCAGGTTTTTTGTGCTCCCCTATTTCTATTGTACTTGATTTTTTTTTTTACTCTCATTGTTGTTGTTGTAGTTGCTTATCGCACGCAATTGTTGGCACTCCGTCTAGACTGATAAATGTTTAGCGATTTTCTTGCACAGTTCAATTCCTCGGCACGGGTCTACACGCTTCTGGTTTTCTATATGTTTGTATGTATGTATGTATGTATGTATCTGAGTGTGTATGTGTTTGTATATATGCGATAACACTAACTGTTCTTTATGGCAGCCATCTCCCATTAAATTATGTAGTTAAAGAATGTTTGTCTGTGTGTATACGAATATGTACTAGGTGCTAGATTCCATAAAATTAGAATGACACGCGTTCAAATTCACACTCTGAATTGTAATTAGGCGATACGAGTATAACAAAAGTATTCAAAGTCGTCTGCAAATGGGAATGAAAATGGAAATGAGTGTGTTATTGTTCTTGATTGCTGTTGCTGCTACTGATTGTTTTGGTGACATTTGTAGTCAAGGGGAATATCAAACTTAAAAGATTTTCCTGGGAAATTTGGATTAAAGTGAAATCGAAAATTAAGTTGCTGTTGATGTTTGGTTTTCCTCATTATTATTCATGGCATGCCATGTGTGCGAGAAGTAATTGATAGAAATTGTTAACAATGGCTATGTGAGAAAACAGGGAAGAAAATAATAATTAAAGAATTTGTTAGCAACAGTAGTTAATAATATGTTCGAATTCATATCGCTGGAAAATAGTTATTATTTGTTGTATAATTTTCCAAAGAGGTCGCTTTCAGGAACTGGCAATCTAATAAGAATGCCAATACTGAGCTGTTGCGAAAACTGGAAACAAATCGCTGTAATGCCACTCCAAAGCGCGAAAAGATTCTACACGAACAGCGCCTGAGGCACAAAGTCTTACTATTCCATAGGGTTGGTTAGAACTTTTGGTCATTTGTAAAGAGAGTAAAGTACCAAACGTCTCCGTCAATTCCAACTCTTTTTACAGGTGATCGCCTCGTTACTAGCTCGGTTGATAAAGCGAACCTTTTAGCTAACATTTTCGCAGAGAATTCTTCTGTTTGGTTTTCTACACTATTATTCGTGGCATGCCATGTGTTCGAGAATTACTACTGTCGGCAAAAAGTAGTAAGACTTTTTAATTTAAATTTCGCGCGGAAACCCATTCATCAAAATATTATTTTTTAAAGATTGGTATGACTGTCGGTGACATCTGTGCCAAATGTCACATCAAAATAATCATTAGTGTTTAGTATACGCTTGTCTTTCTGAAGTACAAAAAGTGCATTCGGCGATTTTCACAATTATTCAACAAAGAAGTTCCATTAAATTTTGTGTGCGGAATTAAATTTCTGGTGCCGAAACGTTCAGAATGTTGCAAAAGGCCTTCTGTGATAATTATATGTCGCGAGCAAGGAGCAAGTGTTTTTGATTGGTACAAATTGTTCAAAGATGGTCGAGAACGCGTTGACGACGAACCACGTCCAGGACGGCCATCAACATCAACTGATGATCAACACGTCAATAAAATCAATGAATTGGTGCTCGAGAATCGACGATTAACAGTCAGACCTTACTGGCATCGTTGGAATATCGGAAGGATCACTGAAAACCATTTTAAAACATCATTTGGGCCTAAGAAGAGTGAATGCACGATTGGTTCCAAAATCACTGCATTGGTTTTACGAGACCATTTTGCAAAAAATTCGACTGATATCGTTCCACAACCACCCTACCACCCTATTCGCCTGACTTAGCACCGTGTGACTTTTGGCTATTTTCTAAACTCAAAAAACAGCTTTGTGGACCGTTTGACCGTTTTGAGTCAATTGAAGGCATTAAACATGAATCGCTAAGTGCATTGAAGGCTATTCCGGAAATTGACTTTAACAACTGTTTCGAGAATTGGAAAAAACGTTGGGACAAGTGTATTGGGGCCGGAGGGGATTACTTTGAAGGGGACGAAATAGATTTGGAAGAATGAATAAAAAAATTTGTAATTATGAACAAAGTCTTACTAACTTTTGCCCACAGTAGTAATTGATAGAAATTGTTAACAATGGCTGTGTGAGAAAACAGGGAAGAAAATAATAATAATAACAATAATAATAATCGAATTTGTATCTTGTGCTATGTCTGAGACAGATTTTCGAACTCGAGTAGTTAAAAGAGTTCTTGCAAATTTTAACATAAATAAGGCTTCGGGACCCGACGGCATTCCAGCCTATGTATTGCGAGCTTGTTCAATATTTCAACATTTGTTCAACATTTCAACATTTCATACACATGTGATGTATTTCCGTCTTGTTCGAAAGTTGCCAATGTCCAACCAGTTCCTAAGAAGGGCAAGACTACAGACCCTGGAAACTATCGCCCCATCGCAATCTGTTCTACGCTATCCAAAGTCATGGAAAGTGTAGTTAATTTCTACTTGGTCAAATCTCGTGAGCAGAATGAAATGCTTAATGACCGCCAATACGGTTTCCGTTCATGGCGGCCCTCGCCTAGCACTGGTACCGCAGTGTTCATGGCTTGAGAGCAAAACGGTGAGAGCAAAACTATTTACTTACTTACTTTTAGTGGCATAACAGCCCATGGAGGGCCTAGGCCGAGCTTTTTCGCATCCACTCATGTTGTGCGTTTTATATTTGTACATGAATGGAAGGGACCTACAGTTTAATGCCGAATCCGAACGGCGAAGTGAAAAGCTTTACATGGCAATTTTTACTCTTGTAGGTTTGCCATTGCCTGCCAAGACTATTACTCTGGATATTTCAAAGCCGTTTGACAGAGTTAAGTATAAAGACCCAATGTTGTCTGTTATCTCACAAACGAGTTTCCCTGCTCCCCGTTAATACCATAGATAAGGCGGTTTTGTGGAGACAGCGACTCTTGATGTTCTAAGTATGTCCATCCAATGTGATGTTCGTTGGAATAAACACATTTTTGACTCGGCTGTCTTAGGCGGTATAAAAAATAGTTCACTCCTTTGGGCTGGAGCTTCACGAACGCAACTGGAGCTCCTTCACCATCTCCAATATCGAGCGAGAAAACTAATAGGAGACAGTAGATTTTCCAGCTTTATTGACCCCTTTAAACATCGTCAAAATGTGGTTATGTCTCTTTGTTTTATCGTTACTTTCACGGTAAATGTTATGCTGAGATGCGCTAGCTGACGACGTCAGTTCGTGTGTTCACCATAACTGCACGATCAGCAAGCGGAACTATCGCCTTCCACGTAGACACGGTATTTCACCGCACCAAGCATTACAGAGAAAGTTCTGTAATCTATGGTACAGCGCGTTTTTGAATAAGCTCCCTTCAAAAATTTTCCCAAACAGTCATAACTATTTCTGCCTCCTTCTTCCTTCCGCCTATCAATCATCCTTACAATCAACACAATGCTCTGCATTTATAGGGGTACTCCCTGTGTGTTGCTGTATTTACGAAAAAAAAATAAATAAAAAATGATGTACTCGGCTATTAAAATTGTAAAAAATTGACAATAGAAAATTTATTAATAATAGTGACTATAATCAAACTTGATCTAATAATGCATTAATATTGAGCATATACAGGGTGACAATTAATAAGTGTATACAATTTTCTTCGCGGCATTGTAAGTGTATTGTAATTTTTCTGCAATTTTCTTCATTCTTGTATTATTCTATGTAATCGAGAGTTCATCTGATTTAATTTTTATGAGGTCTAGATTTCATTTACTTAGTTATTTATTTTATGATGTCAAATAATCGGTCAGCTATTATAACATATAACCAGCTACGCAAAAGCAATTGTGTGGCAGCTTGGCATTGCTCGTTCGTTAGTTTCTCGAGTAGTTTAACAGTTTAAGGATCTGGGTCATGCAGGTGATCGGCCACGAAGAGGCAGAAAACCCACCATATTTTGCGGTACTCAGAGGAATCGCAAAATCGTTCAAAAGTGACGGTTTCCATGAGGAAAGCTGCTTACGAAACTGGCATGAATCGTGAATCAGTTGGACACATAGCATAAAACGATGTAGGACTCAATGTTTACAAGCTTACAAAAAGGCTAGTTACTTACGGATGGAGACAAGCGCGTACGACTTCAAAGATTTCGTCTACTTCAACGTCGGGCTGCATGAAAAAAAATCGTCTTCGCCGGTGTAAAGATGTTTACCATTCAATGTTATGCGCTAGGCATAACCGACAAAACAACATTAGCTGGTCAACAGAGGATCTCAATCCGATGGATTACAGTGTATGGTCCATTTTAGGGACCATGGGTCTATGCTAAACGTCATAAAAATTTGTGTATTGGACGGAATAACGGTGTAGGAGCTGCAGCTTATAGCCAAAAATGTGTCCAAGCTTTTGAAGCTGTGTATTCGTTCCAAGAGTGGCCACTTTTAGACCGCTGAATTTTTACTCATGCATTATTTTCCGTTTTTAATTAATTTTATTATTTTATGTGCATAACTATTGTATACATTTATTAATTGTCTCACATATCAAAAGAATCACATGAATATGTGATGATCCATATGAATATGGAATATGGAATTTCAAACCACAGGCGACTAGTAAATTCCACACACACACACTTTCACGTATGCATAGGACAAACAACCGTTAACATCAAGGCCAATGTCAGCCCTGTTGAAGTTAAAGATAACGAGCTATTAAAAACGTTTGCTTCAGGAGAAAGATAAAATGTGAATTTTCAGGGCGTCATACGGAATGGATCGGTTTCTTTGACATAGAATTCAAAGGAAAGCTAATGGTGTGATTGTCCTCGAAAAATACAATTTATAAAGCCTTTATGGTCGCTGTGGCGTAGTGGTAGTGCGTTGGGCTGCTACGCAGAATGGCCGGGGTTCGAATCTCGGCACAGGCAAAATCAAAAAGTAGAAAAAATAATTTTTCTACACGGCACCACCTCTTGGCAGGCAATGGCAAACCTGCAAGAGTAAAAATTGCCATGAAAAGCTTTTCACTTCGCCGTTCGGATTCGGCATTAAACTGTAGGTCCCTTCCATACATGTACAAATATAACACGCACGACATGAGTGGATGCGAAAAAGCTCGGCCTAGGCCCTCCATTGGCTGTTGCGCCATTGAAAGTAAGTAAAAGCCTTTATCTCAGCAGATGACTAATTCACTACTGGGCCGTCAAACTAAATTTGGGTTTGACAAGAAAATGCAGTACAGTTTACCTGTAAGCTAATTGTCGAATAAGAGAAAACGTCTGTAGGATCATTTACACTTGATTTAATCAAGAAAATTAAGATAAAAACATTAGTAGTAATATAATAGCAACATAATTTATGGTAACATTTTTAAATAATGTTCCCAGATAGAATATAAAGAAAAAGGTCAAAGCTTTCAAGTTCAGATGACTCCACCAGAGTATAAACAGTTTGAGTAGTGATTTAGAGGGTAAAGAAAATAAATCTCTGATTGCGGGTGATTTGGACATAGGCAAATCAATGTATTCTAGTGCAAAGGTTCTTAGACTTTTTTCTTCGTGGCACACTTTTTCCGTAAGCAAAAATATTTTTTGACAACAACAGTTGAGAACAATAGTTCAGTAGTAGTGCATTGGCCGGCTACGCAAAGGTCCGGTGCTCAAATCTCGGCACAGGCAAAATCAAAAAAAGTAAAAAACAAATTTTTTTCTACACGACACCACCTCTTGGCAGGCAATGGGAAATCTACTTACGGGCCTACTATGGGAAGTACTATTCTAGTGCCTTTATCACTACTGACCATGGTCACTTAGGTTGAATCTTAGATAAATGACTTTACTTTACTTTTAATGGCACAACAGCCCATGGAGGGCCTAGGCCGAGCTTTTTGCATCCACTACTCATGTTGTGCGAGTTAGATTTGTACATGAATGGAAGGGACCTACAGTTTAATGCCGAATCCGAACGGCAAAGTGAAAAGCTTTTCATAGCAATTTTTACTCTTGTAGGTTTGCCATTGCCTGCCAAGAGGTGGTGCCGTGTAGAAAAATTATTTTTTCTACTTTTTATTTTGCCTGTGCCGAGATTCGAACCCCGGACACTCTGCGTAGCAGTCCAACGCACTACCACTACACCACAAATGACAATAACGTATTATATCAGTGGAGGCAAATGCCTAGTATCAGAAAATCTAAATTATCCTTGCCAATGTCAGCTTTGATCACAGCAGATGCTAAACTCAAGATGAAAAAAAAATGCAAATTGCTACAAATTATGTCTCTGTGAATTTAGTACCGAAGAAATCATATTTACCATATGTTACTGCGAAGGTTCTTTTAAGATTCGGGTTCAGTATTTAGTATATACTTCCTTACAATCGTACAATATAGCGGATAGCTGTCCTAAATGAATAATCGATTTCCTTACAAGGAATGATCTCAAAACGGAGCTTTAAACTACCTTCATTATTGGAGAACAATCCAACCACCTTCCACAATAATCATATTGATAAGCCTCACACATTTTATATTCAGTGTAAATTGTAACGGTAATTAGGCGCTGTAGGTATATTTCGATACGCATGAAAGATTAACAAGTAGTGGAATCGATTTGACCGGTTTCATCAGTTCATGAGTCCGTTTGTGCATGTGATGATAAAGGTTAAATTTTTGAATGAGCATTATTTGTCTAGTTAGTTGGATAGCTCTCAAGCAAGTTATATTTTGCTATATTTTGTTGAAGCTGTTGTTGTTTTACAACTATTTTAAAACGCCTACGTTGCATACAAATTAAATCTTTACAGGCGACAGCAATGGTACTTAACTCGGTTCAGTGAGTTAGACTCTTAAATAATAGTTTTCAATCAGGAATTTTTAAAATCGGATAATAATCATGCCCACTTACCATTGAATGAATAGAGGAATGTAGAGTATTTTGCTTTCCATCTCTTTCTTTATTATTTGCCTGTTTGCCACATTTTGTTTGCACATATATAAATAATTTCTATCAATTTGAATAAGTATCATATCAACAATTAAGCATTTACTTAATAACTTTATGTACTTGCAAATAATCTTTTAGACGCTCCATTCATTAAACAATATCCCGCTCGTTTATGTCTATAGAAATTGTAAATTTATTGTAACGGCAACATACACACTATTGGATCATATCAAAATTAAGCGCGGTTGGTACTCACAAATCTCTTCTCTCATGTTTTTGAAGTTTAGTGTTTCCGCTATCTTCTGGCAGCTTACGTGTCGCTCCTGCGTCATCGGTTTCAGTGCATCTGAGCAAACCACTCCTAGATTTGGCATTTCTTCAGCGGTTTCACATTTTCTATAGTAATAAAGCAACGCATATGGTAGCGTATTTCTTCAGATATTCCACTCATTTTCAAATCAATGTAACTTTTTACACTAGCGACAAATTACACAATTGTCTTCACAAAAAATGTAGCTTGAAATGTTACCGTTCAAACATGTGTTCATGTGACATAATCGGACTAGTGTTGCCAGAGTTTTGGGAATGAAGACCAAAAAACATGGATACTTTTTAAATAACACAAAAATATTTTTTATAAAATTGTAATATAGTTTTAATATGTATGTATATTCATAATTGCGCAATCAATTTCCGGATAACTAATATTACTTCGGTGCAAGGAGAAAGTCAAATCATTCTACATAGAAAAATAAAATCGAAGCCAATTTAACTAATTTCTTGTAACAATATATGAGCGTATAAATATTAGAACTTGGCACAGCAACTTCAACAACAATAGCAAAAAGAAATGTAATAAATTTGAAGAGAATGACTGCAGTTTGTATAAAAACTTACATAAAATAAATATGCCAAATTAAGCATGAAAGATATAACAAGATAAAGAGAAAATGATACTATATCGTTTTATGACTTAAGAGATAGAAATTGTGTGTATAAAAAATATAATACTTTATTCTCATTATGTCTTCTAATAAGCTCATATTAGATTTTTAATTTGTAATTTAATAAAATTACGTATTTTTTGCGTCGCATCATATTTACTTACATACAATAGACCAAGCGAAAAGAGAAAACAAAAAGTTGACAGTTGTTAAACCATTTTTCTAAAAATATAAAATAAAGTAAAAGGAAAAAAAAAATTATTGTGTTAAAGGCATAACACTTGTGACAATGGCAGTCTATCTGTTTATCGGTGTCCTGTGATTGCATTCCCTTACTCATTCTCCCTCCTTCTTCCACCCACCTTTAAATCTTCTTTCCAATCAACGTAATGCTCTGCATTCATAGGGGTACACCCTGAGTGTTGAATGTATTATAAAAAAATAAATACCGTCATCAATCTGTTTAGGATGCTTGCTGTCTGGGCTGAATTAAGAACACAAAATATGATCAAGATTATACCAGCAAAAATGTTTAATGTGTTCGCTATTATCTCCATGTTAACGTAGTTACATTGTACATAAAATTAAAATAAGTATAAAATTTCCGTATGCTAAGTCTTCATATTTTGAAAGGAAATGCTTCCCGCTCGTCAAATAGCACTTTTACTTTACTTATATACTGATTGTTTCGATGTTTTTTGGTTGCTGTTGCCTATGGTTTTTTAATTTTCTGTTACTGTTGCTATTAAATTTCTACTAAGTAAGTATGAAGCTATCTCCTACTTCCTTGTCAACTTACTTACTTGCTGTCAAAGCCACTTGCTTTAAATTGCTACCAATTCATAAAGTAGGTTGTGTACATACAAAAAACACACACTCACACACACACACACACATAGACGAAACAAAAAACACAAAACAATAGCGCTGAAGATAAACTTCTCAAACTCCTCAAGAAAATTGTTTTGGTTGTGCTGACCATCAACAATAACAACAACAAAAAACATGCCAAACAATTTAAAAAAAGGCAAGCGTGCAATATGTACCTACTAAAAATTAAAAAAAAAAAATTCCAAGGTTTTTTCGCTCACACTCCCTAAAAATTATAAATATTTTTCTGCGTTGTAAAGAAATGATAAGGAATTTTTTCAGGTATCCGAAATCCTACAAGAAGAACAACAGCATCGGAAAAATACTTACGAACAGAAACAACAACTTAAGCCAGTGCCTAGTTACAGTAGTGAGCCATGACATGCGTTTAATTTCCCATAGGCAAACAAACTAGAAATACACATGCAGAAAATCAGTTGTGCATAAGCACGAAATGTGTTTCCGGGTGTGTGTATGGGTTTGTATGGTTAGTATCCAGTATATCAAAACTGTCATATTAGATCTCACACATTGATGACATATTATAATTTATATGTATGCATGTGTGTGGGCGTTTAAACACCCTGCAGTGCAAAAATGAGTTAGTCTCACAAATTACCGAGTATAAGGATATACCTAGTCAAAAACGAGCAAGCAAAAACTGATATAGGATAAGTCACTTTGAAGACTGCTTAGACTTTTCTACTTGTATATGCAACAACAAAAACTCTTTTCAATAATACTATTCAGTTAAAAAATATTACCTGGTAATCCTCGTAAACTGTACAATATTTTTTTAATTATATGAATTTTTGAAATAAGGTGACAGAGATAAAAATTCAGAGTAGTTGTTTGCTTTTTTGAATATTTATTATATTTTTTGAGAAAAGAACAAGTATGTAAATGTAAATGAGATCGAAGAATGAACTAGTTGTGGCTTTTTTGAGGTAGCTAATTAACTAGCTTTTGAGGTAGTCGGTTGCACTGCAGAGCAAGTACAGAAGAAACCACAACAGCAACGATAGCCGACAACCTTAATATAATAATTCGTTAATGCCAAGTGACCACAACATAAAGCAAGCACATTATACATGTATGAATATCATGCGTTTGTCGTGCTGGTGTGTAAGTGTGGCCACGTGTATTTATTTGTTTGCGCATCCTTTTTCATTCTACCAATTTGTGTATGTGTAAGCGATTTTTTGTTTAGTTTTTTGCACCGGTCTGTCGTTTTTTTTTGTTTAATTATATTTGCATTACCTGCCAAGAAAGCGATTTTTAGGTCATTTAATTTAGTTTCTTATGAATATTAAAGTAGTAGGAATATTAATGTATCCAGCGGTAAATGTGTTTTAACTGATATTAAGGATGTTTCGAAAACCAAGCAGCAACAAACAGCATGGATCCAAGTTAGTTATTGGAAATAAACCAGCACTTCTTCCTCCTAATTTCAAGTTATATGACCTTGAAAAAATAGTATTTAGCTTGTTGATGAGTTGAAATGATTGTCGATCGAACAGGCGTAGACCATGGATCCAAGTATAACAAATACGTGCCTAGCATTCAGGCAAAGATCAGCTTTATTTAACAATACAGCTATTGCTGGTTTCTAAGAACTTCACCCGTCATTCTTGGAATCCTATGGACCGAAAAGAGAAATAAATATAAATGTTGGAATGGGAAAAATATTCCTGTAGAAAATCATTTTATTGTTGATGATGATTTTTCTTTCTGGCTGAGAAATGATCTTTGTAACCTATTCTATTTACTTTTCAATATACAAATACAAAAGTTTTCCACAAAATTTTGCGTTTGTGAGTTTTTCATTCACAATTACTGGTTTTTTTTTTTTTTAATTCCTGGAAGACAAAATATATACACTGAAATTTTCTTTTCCGCAGCTCCAGGAATTTTATTTAAAACAAAGATATTTCCTACTGGGTTATAACTATGCATTTGTATGTGTGTATGCATGAGAAAGATTATGTGTACATTCATCAATTCTAATTAAAAAACAAACGTTTGTCAATTAATGAATATGTTTAAGTAATCGCTTTATGGTATTTTGCCCATGTGTGGCTGTGCAATTACTCGGTAATATATTTAGCAGAACTTAATATACGAGTAGGTACATGTGCCTGACGCTCACATCGACTTTAATGAGATCAAGCTATGAAGAAGATTATATTTAGCAGATTTCCGTAAATAATTAAACAGGGAATTCTAAATACACTTAATGAATAGAGATAAAACTCTTTCAACGAAATACATTTTAGCTTTAACATGTTTTTATAATATAACTGTTGCATACTTTTAGGAATGGCGGTTGATGGCTGATTTTGATAAATCTATGAAAAACGTAAATTGATGAGAAATTTAGAAAGTTAAAGGACGCAATTTTTTTTTCTTTCTATTCTACCTCCCGCTTAAGCATTCGAAATTTATTTCAAACAGTTTGCATAGATTATTGCGATAAAATCAATACTTACTATGTATATATTTCTTATACAATAAAACAGAGTAGCTTATGTCCAAAACCTATGTTTTCAGATATTGCCTATTTTGTGTAAAATGATTTTTGTTTCGTTTTGATATGTTTTTAATCTCAGAGGCAGTTAGATTATTTACATAAAGATTATTAGATTAGATTATTTACATATTTAATTAAGTTTTTCTTCAAAAATGAATTTTGAGTATAATAGCGTCTTAAGAAAACTTAAGCAAATCTATGGAAGTTAAAGCTTTGTTTTTGGTTTTTTTGGCATACAATTTAAGTGAAAGCAAAAACGTAGAGTAGGAGTAGGAGTTGAATATAAGTTGTTAGTTTATATATGGTGTATGTTAAATTCATGCAGAAATAATTAACTGAAGTCGGTTTAAGTTTTTCCTTTAAAAAGATATATAAAACAATGAAACATAAAGCCGAAAAATATCTTCACTTAAGATGTTTTGACAAATGCCGTTTAAAAAAACTTTTGTAACATACTTACTTTTTACTTTTAATGGCACAACAGCCCATGGAGGGCCTAGTCCGAGCTTTTCGCATCCATTCATGTTGTGGGTGTTATATTTGTGCATGAAAGGAAGGGACCTACAGTTTAATGCCGATTCCGAACGGCGAAGTTAAAATCTTTTCATACCAATTTTTACTCTTGTAGGTTTGCCATTGCCTGCCAAGAGGTGGCACCGTGTAGAAAAATTATTTTTTCTACTTTTTGATTTTGCCTATGCCGAGATTCGAACCCCGGACACTATGCGTAGCAGTCCAACCACTACGCCACAGCGACCACTTTTGTAACATAACTTTACTTAAATGCGGTACTTTAAAAAATAAATTAGATTAGAAATAAACCTTAAAAAAAATAATAATAATATCAAATAGTAAAAACTATACACATACCACTTACATATATCAATTTAAGCTACTCTGTTTTAATACCAAAGATTTGAAATAGTTAAATAAAAAATTCTGAAATACAACATCTTTTTCATTGACTATTTCTGTCTCAAACATGAAATAATAATAATGGAATCAAGATTTTAACAAAATAAATATCATTATTTTGCTCTTCAATTTATCAGACATTTAAACACAAATGAATCCCAAGGACCAATATATATTTCGAAATAATCATTCCGCCAAAACTTGCTTACAAAATAAAACTACTTTAAGCTGACTTAAAATGAATTTTTATTGTCAACTACAGACCGCCATAACCGCCACTTTGAATTACATACTTTTTTATCAGTTCGAAAGGAACTTAAAACATGAAATCATCCATAAGAATTGATAAACAAACTTTAACAACAGTAATAAATCAAGTAGAAATAAAAACAAAAACAAAAACAAACAAAAAACGAGAAAACAACCAAGAAGGAAATAGAAAATCTCACTAAATTCGATAAATAAGAAAGTCAAGTGTTGTTAAATTGTTATGAAATAACCATTGTCAACGTTGTTGATATGTGCGAAATTAGACGCATACTGAAGACATGAGTACGCTTGGTAGAAATGCGAATCATACGAATAAACATGTATAGTAAGTACAATCCATTAAGGTGGGCAGAAATGGATGGGCGAAAAAAAATTAATGTTTTTGCCCCTGCATTCGGCCATTGGGAGTCTAGGGTCAACGAACAGCTTAATATTTCTAAAATTCGAAACCAATCAATACATCTCACTTCCAACAAGCGTTTATTAATCAAAATCAAATGAAATGTCCGATTATCGAACGAAAGCCTAGTAGAAAATTCACCCCAAATAACACATATTAGTTTGCGGCTTCGCTTTTGAAATTCTATGGATGCAGATCCTAATATTGTTTGATGATATTTCATTTGAGACCAACTTACAATGGGAGTACACCATCCAGCTCACGAGGAGTGTTTGCAATCGAAAAACGATTTATGGCGCTAGACTCTCAATGACCCAATGTATCAATTGCAAGAATAAATTAAGGAAACTTTTTTTCCGCCCACTTTAATGTACATGCTATGTGTGTCCATTTATTTTTATATTTTCACTATGTTGAAAGCAAAAAGTTTGTAATCCTTGCGCAACTTAAATAAATTGTAAAAGTTTTTTTTTTTTCAGTTGAAAATTACATAAAAATCGACAAATAAAAGTATCGATGTGTTGTTGCAAGAGGACATTACGCAAGAAATGTACGTGTCGGTATGTTATGTGGGCATGTGCTGTAAATGCTGGAAAAGAAAACTTTCATGCTCTCAATATTTTGAAGATTTTTATTGTTATGATAAAGCGAAGCCACCACTACTATGTATTTACTTTGTAATAGTTTTTTTGCTTAGTAGTTCACCTTATTTTACTTTATTTTATTTTATTTTATTTTATTCATACGCGTAGATGTGCACGTACGAGGTCAAGGACTTTTGGTATCTAATATTTTGAGACATTTTGTAGCCAATAATAATGGGTCATTAAGGCTATGTTTTTTTATTCATTATACATATGTAAGTGAATGCGATGCGATCACGATAGGGTAAGTGAATAATGTGCTTCAGGTTGTATCGTTTTATTCGAGATGAGCACTAAGATTGTTTAAGTAGAGAAAATAATTATGAATGGATATAAAGTGAGATTCAGTTTGAAGGGCTTATTAAATTCATATGGTTTTAACAAAATCCTACAAATATGCCGCATTCTTTGTTTGTTCGGTCATCCAATACATATATACCATATATGTATATATATAGCAATGAAAACCGGTTTTGAACCAAACAAATTTCGCACCGAACCATTATGTACATAGCAGGGATTTAAACCGGTTTTGTCCCAAACCAATTTTGCATCGAACCACCCGCACTTTCAGTTACTTGAACCGAACCATGCTCCAAGCTACTTTTGTTGCTTTTCAAAAGTATACAAAATATAATGTGGAATACCACTGCTCCTGCTGCTGGCGCTCGCTCACTGATCACTGATAATAACATGGCGCGTTAAATTTAATCTTCTTAAGCAAAACGCATCACCTTATACTTTAATATCAAAGTATCAAAGACCAATTGACTGAATGTCTGAATGACTTGACTGACTGACACTATCATAATCGGAAGTTGAAGTGTATAACTGAATGACTGCACACATTCAACAAACATAAAAACAACATAAATTTTATGCTGAGTTCGATTGTGCCTTCAGTTATTCTTCAGTTTTTGAGATATTCACAAAACAGAAAAATAGGCAAGTTGAAATAACATAGAATAACTAACTATGTTTTACCGGCACGCTACAATATTAAATCAATATTAAACTACAGATCCCGGTGAAAGTTTTCAGTTTAGGTTGTCTCACATCGTAATATCGGTTTGGCTGCTACAGCCTAAAAATCCTTCGAAAAAAACATATTTTCTTACATATTTCAGTTTTCGTTTCAAGTGCAAAAAGATTTGAATATTGTGCTTTAAAAAAGATTTAGTGTAATTTTTGAATATCCCCGCAATTGTAACAAGTCTGTAATTTTTTTTTTTTGATCAAGTTTTAGCTTTTAGCAAACTTAAAAGTTAGCACATTTCACTTTTGACTTAATTGCTTTTAATTTAGTTTTAAATTAAAATTTTAAAAATAAAATATTAAGCTCTCTTTAAGTATTGCACCCTGAACGAAATTCTCCAAACGAGAATGCGTAGAATTTTGCAAAACTTTTGTTTTGCGCGAAATTTCTTTTCGTTTCTGGTTTCTGCTGTTGCTAACGAAAAGTTGCAAAGAAGAAAAGTTTTTTTTACTGAAATTAATGTAGAAAATACATTTTTTAAAGTGATTCGAAATTAAATATGCATATTTTATAAGAGCTTACAATTGTCAGCGGATTTACTGAGGTACTTTGAGCAATGCGGACATTTTTGAAAGTAGCTAAGTCTTAAATTATTTAGGTCCAAAAAATTTTAATAAAAACTAAGTGAAAATGATGAGGCATTTTTGTTTCTATTTGTTTTGTATTAGATTGAGGCTGCTCATTATATTTCTTTGTTGTTTATTTTGATTTCTGCATATCATTAAATTGATTTTTGTTTTAATACAGACAAATGATGAATACCAATAACAGGGAAACACCATCACATTTCTAAACCGCCAACGGATAATGATGAAGATGATGAAAAAAAGAGCGAGCGAACGAATCCTTCACATTGAATAAATTACGTTTTCACTCAATGTCAATACAAGATGATGTTACATAGTTAGATGCAGGTCAAGATTAGTGCAAAGGAACGATAAACTAAACTGAAAAGACAAGAAGAAATATAAAGGAATAAATGGAAAATACATAATATTGGGAAAAACACAAAAACAATAATAACAATAAGGGAAATACATATAATAAGGGGCAACCATGAAAAATGAGTCAATTACGAATGTTCTATGTCAAATGGTCAGAAGGAGCAGCAGCAGTTGCTGTAAAAACTACAGAAAGGATGCTTGTTGTTATTCAACAGAAATAGAAGGCAAACTAACTAACTATACAAGAAAAATAAGTTTTTCAATTTATATGCGCACAAGCGCAAACATACAAACGCATAAATGTACATGTACATATGTACGTATGTATGTATGTATGTATGTATGTGAACGAAAAAGTATGAAAACTCGAAAATAATTTATTTTACCAAATAACTACAATATTTTAGTTGGCAGATTTATACTCGTACATTGGAAAGCACACATAAATATGTGAATCTACATACATACATCCTTGCACATATGTATTCATGTGTGTGTGTGCGCATGTGTTTTATTTTGTGTCCAGCTTAGCAAATGTAGCGGAAACGGAAACAAATTTAACATAGTAACGACAAATTCATACATGCGAATTTTATCATGTATGTAAATCATGACAACTTGAGTCAAAAGTTGTATCCCGAAATTAATTCGGAGCAAGTAAACACTCGCTTACGTAAATCAGTTTAAAGTGACTTATTTACGACCTATTAAATACTATTAAATACAGTTGAGCGCAAACTTTGAATGCTCAATTGATTTGCGCCGCTTCCATTCACAGCCCTGCAAGATGCAATAGAAGCAGTTGAGGAATTTATAAGTAAATACTTATTCATAATTTGATATTCCATTTGTTGAATACATCATACATCAGTGATGGGCAAAGAGCTTAGCGATTTCCAATGCCATACATCAATATGTACTTTACTTTACTTTTAATGGCATAACAGCCCATGGAGGGCCTAGGCTGAGCTTTTCGCATTCACTCATGTTGTTCGTGTTATATTTGTACTATGGAAGGGACCTACAGTTTAATGCTGAATCCGAACGGCGAAGTGAAAAGCTTTTCATAGCTATTTTTACTCTTAGAAGTTAAACAAAAGCTTCTTGATCTAATTACTCTCAATAATAGTTTAACTTCTATTTTCAGAAATACATACCATAAGATATAGAGAGAAAAGAGGTGTAGTGTGGGTAAAAGAGAGTGAGTGGAGATAAACTGAGGAAATATAGGTAGGGGGAAACGGGAGAGGGAAGAAATAAATAGGGCACAAACTGAAAAGGAGAGAGATATGTTGTCAAAACGAATCCTAGTAAGTATACTGATTGGGTTCTACTGGTGGACCAGTTGAAATTCCAAGTGGTTATATAAAAATTTGTGTTGAATTTCTGTATTTACCACATTCTGAAATTTGTAATTCTTCCTTACCTTACGGTATTTTTTCCAAGAAGAATCATTTATTATTCACTTGCATAAGAGTGGTTTAAAGTCTAATCTTGCAAACTACCGCGGAATAGCTGAATTTAGTGTGATACCAAAATTATTTGAATCGATCAATACACAACAATTTAAGCATTCTGTTAGATCGGTGATGTCTCCATATCACCATTGCTTATTTAAAGGAAGGTCTACAATATCCAATCTTTTGCGAATCGCAACTAATATAACTAAGAAATTTCCAAAGAATTTCGTGGGATGGATGAGTTACCGGCGACGTGGGAGGAGGAGTTACTGAGAAAATGCGTGGAGTACAGATTGACCAGAGAATAGTGTAAATGGATGATTGCGGAGAACTGAGGGAAAGGCCACAAGAAACAGTGAAAGAGGAGAGGGAGTGGGTGATAGTATTGAAAGGACGAAGGAAAAAGAAAGATGAAATAGAAGGCCCTTCTTCAATTTCATGAATCCAAGGCCCACTCAAATATCTTTAATTTCGACAAATGACATTGATTGGAATGAACTTGGCCAAGAAAATTTCTGCATGGAAAATAATATTTTATATACTACATTTAAACAGCAAAGCTTAAAAAAATTGCCAACTAAGAACTGGTTGTTTTTCATTTTACATAGTACCTATATATGCAGTAAGCTATTTTTTCTTTTAATGACATAACCGCCTTTGGGTCTAGGCTATTGGGTGTATGTAGTTAGCTATTAGCTGTAAGTATTGTCTATGTGAGAAAATGGATTATCTGAAATTCTATGTATTTAGAAATTACCTCTCTTTCATCATTTATTCCCTGCAGTCAGTACTTCGATAAGAAGCGTGACCTAAAACCCATACATACTACTGTGGGCAAAAGTTAGTAAGACTTTGTTCATAATTACAAATTTTTTTATTCATTCTTCCAAATCTATTTCGTCCCCTTCAAAGTAATCCCCTCCGGCCCCAATACACTTGTGCCAACGCTTTTTCCAATTGTCGAAACAGTTGTTAAAGTCAATTTCCGGAATAGCCTTCAATGCGCTTAGCGATTCATGTTTGATGTGTCAAAACGGTGTCCACGAAGCGGTTTTTTGAGTTTAGAAAATAGCCAAAAGTCAGACGGTGCTAAGTCAGGCGAATAGGGTGGTTGCGGAACGATATCAGTTGAATTTTTGGCAAAATGGTCTCGTAAAACCAATGCAGTGATTTTGGAACCAATCGTGCATTCACTCTTCTTAGGCCCAAATGATGTTTTAAAATGGTTTTCACGGATCCTTCCGATATTCCAACGATGCCAGTAAGGTCTCTGACTGTTAATCGTCGATTCTCGAGCACCAATTCCTTGATTTTATTGACCAGACGTGTTGATCATCAGTTGATGTTGATGGCCGTCCTGGACGTGGTTCGTCGTCAACGCGTTCTCGACCATCTTTGAACAATTTGTACCGATCAAAAACACTTGCTCCTTGCTCGCGACATACAATTATCACCGAAGGCCTTTTGCAACATTCTGAACGTTTCGGCACCAGAAATTTGATTCCGCACACAAAATTTAATGGAACTTCTTTGTTGAATAGTTTCACTCATTGTGAAAATCGCCGAATGCACTTTTTGTACTTCAGAAAGACAAGCGTATACTAAACACTAATGATTATTTTGATGTGACATTTGGCACAGATGTCACCGACAGTCATACCAACCTTAAAAAAATAATATTTTGATAAATGGGTTTCCGCGCGAAATTTAAATTAAAAAGTCTTACTACTTTTTGCCCACAGTAGTATGTAGTAATATTGAGACTAGGAGACTAGGAAAATGCTTTTTAAAGCAAAAATAGCAGCCTATGGCGTTTACTATATTACTTCAACCACATACATACATAGTGACGAGGGTATAGTAAATTTATGGCATAAATTTGTATGCGGAAGAAACTGATTGTTTGGTTAAAATTTAGATAGCATCAACCTCAATCCCTAATATCAATATATTTTTAATAACTACTTTGTATTTTAATTTTATGCAAGCACTTAACAGCAACATGAGTCAGAAGTGCACAGGAGAAGAGCTTCAGTGGAGCAAAAACAACTTTTCAAATAAAAAATGTCTACAAGCTTTATAGGGGTTTCATGCCGCCGCCAACAACAAATGGTTTTTATTTCGATATGCAAAGATATGATCTACTATTTACTGAGCTTGAAGCAAAATTACACACATCGGCCTAAATACTCGAAAAGGTTTTGGATAACAAACAAACAAACAAATCCAAAGAGAAGAAAAACCATAAAAATGTTAAACGTTTCTTTTAAAGTGAGAGAAGGAAAAACACATATGTAGGAGAAAACGATGAAAATGGACAAGTTGTTTGGCGGCATTTGGGCATTTTCCGTTTTGCTTATGAAGTACATGCTTACGAACAAATGCATAAGTAGAGAAAACAAATTAATAAAAAAGAAGACAGAAATTTACACACAAATCAGTATGTCAAATTCGTATGCGTGCACGAGTATGTGCGGATATTGTTGTACTTTTTGGTTTTTTTTGTTTTTTTTTTGTTTGTGGTCATGATGTCATTATGTAGAAAATTTATAGGATCCAAGACACACTTTTACGTATGTGGGAGAGCTCACAATGGTTTGGCTATATAAACTATAAACAACAAATAACTTGCACACGTACACAGTCACAGGAACTCATGCATAGGTCACTGGCACCAACATCGAAATAACAATATAGTGCTGTGTTGTCAACTCGAAACTTTTTGTGAGGTTGCAAGTTCTCTTGCTTGGCTTCGGTTGCGGTATTATTTTTTTATTGACATTATAAATTTTATTTACACTAAATATGCAAACACACGTTTTTCTTTTTATATACTTATTTTAAGAACATATCCTGTAAATTTTTCCATTTCATTCAATTAGCTTACGTATGCTTAAAATTGTGCAAGAGAGTGTATATAAAAGTTGCGTTCTATACTGCATAGACAATTGCCATTATGATAAAGGCAAAGCAGTATAATAAAAAGCAAATGCGATCAACAGCTGTTGCTAGCAATATCCAATCGAATTGTATCGAGCGGTTAGATGGTGTCGCTTCAGGGTTTATGCCCAATGGATCCGTCATATCATTGTCGGGACTTTCATAGACATTTTCTGCTAGCTCCTTAGTGCCATTATTTTGTATTGATGTTTGTAGCTCTGCTTCCAAGGTGAAGTTGGCTAAAAGCAATACAGTCCCCATGGGTCCATTTAGCAGATTTTTCAAAAGTTGTGGTAAGCGTCGTTTATGCTTGGCGGTTGATAAATACAGCACTGTTACAGCGATTATCGTAGAGATACTGAGTAGCATGAGGCTGCTGCTGTAGAAGAGTACTGCAAAAAGGAGTAAAGGAATTTAAAATTGCAATAAATGCATAATAAGAATAAGCCTAGTGGCTTACCAACAAGCGGCGTATTCTCCGCCAAAATCGGCAACAGCTGCGCGAAATACATAAGAAATGCAGCAATCATCACAATGATTACTCCATTCAACAGAATCTTTTCTCCCATTTGTGGGGGCAGCCAAAAAGTTGAAAGTGACAGTAAAATAATACAAGCGGCCGGCGTAAATATAACAGCCGCGTACATACTCGAGCGACGCCTCAGATGAAATGTGAACTCTGCATAATTGTAGTAGTCCTTTTCATGATACTTGGCGCCACCATCCATAATTTCCCACTCTGTCGATTGTACCAGTTCGTTATAATCTAAACTCTCTTTTAGATCCCAATAATCTGGATCAATGTAGGTCAACGACCAAGAACCAATTTTTACTTTGCACGTTTGTGCATCGTACGGCCATAGAAGTAAATTTAAATTACAATATGCCATATACACTGCAGGTGGCACCCACAGGAAACTGCCATCGTCTGCCAGCACAATGTTGGTGTCGCCGAGGTAATCGCCCTCTTGGCCAGCGCTATTGAATAGCATAATATCGGGCTTCCAGATTTCTTTGGGTCTCAAATGAAGCTGCTTGAGATTTCCGTAATCGCTGCTATTCCAAGAGCGATTGCCATCCATCCAGCGCTAAAGTGCAAATATTTTTACATAGATTAATTGTTCGAATATATTTACATTGTACATATACTCGTATAGTACAAGAATCCATATTGCAATATTTCTACATATAGTAAGTATATTCTACTTACAATTCTCAACCATGCATGCAATGTCATTTTGCCGTTGATTTCATCGATGTCAATGTAATTTACGGACATGCCCAATGTTATATTCGTCGGCCTATTATGATATGTTGGGTGCGAATTCTTATCATAATTGTTGAATAATTGCAATCGCAATCGGTCCAAATTGGTAGCATTCCATTCTTTTGTTCCATTGCTGATATTATCGGCTGAGAGCAAAAAAACAAACACATTAGAAAAATCAATTTCACAATTTATTATACAAAAAATTGTTGAAATGAGTAGATTAGGCAGAGGGTGTGGAGGCGGGTTGAACAAACTTAATCTCTTTCAAAAACTATAAACAAGATCTTGGAACGAAAAAACTGAGAAATTATTATGTGTTATCACTTATCACTTGTGATACATAGGATCTATATTTTTTGGGTTGCTGTGGCGTAGTGTTAGTGCGTTGGACTGCTACATTTTGCTACGGCAAAATCAAAAAGCAGAAAACACGGCACCACCTCTTGGCAGGCAATGGCAAACCTACAAGAATAAAAATTGCTGTGAAAAACTTGGCCTAGGCCCTCCATGGGCTGTTGTTCCATTAAAAGTAAAGTAAAGAACCCGAAAAAATAAGTGTAAACATAATGGTTAACAGGCAGTTTTGGCACATATGTACATTTTTCAGCAATCTCTATGCTGCCCAAGAAAAATGTCTACTTTTCCCTACTCTCACAAACAATTTTGCCTACATGTACATAAATTAACTTTGTTTAGAAAAATTATGTAAAATTCTCAGATCTTAATGATCTTGGCCCTCACGAATATATAAGTGAATACTAAAAAGTGGTCTTTTGACTTTCACTTAATTAAAAACGCCACCTATTATTGTTATTGTTATTTGTTTAATTTTATAAATTTCTAAAATTCTCTTCTTCTTTTCTTTTCAAGGTCATCGCCATCTGAGAATTTTTCATAGTTGTATACACATTTTAAATCACCTACAGTGTCAGACAATCAATTAAGAACACCTTGCACTATAAAACTTCCATTGATGTTTTTATTATCGGATTGCTTATCGCAAACAATTTTTATAGAGAAGAAAATGGTATGGTATATACTTTATAAATTTCTATAAGAACAGTAGACGAAAATATTTATATTTTAAAAAGGAAACTTAAATTTGTTTATAATTTGAACTGATAAGCATTTAAATGGTAGCATTGAGGGTAAGTCAACAAATTAAATGTAATCTATTCCGTAATTTCACAGCAAAATGTGTCGAGCAAAGCACTGCAGCGAGGAGGAGCGTGATTTGGTGAAAAAACTGCGAAATGGGGAACAAAGCATCCGCCAAATAGCTAAAACTATTATCAGATCCTCGAAATTTGTCTACCAATCTTTAGTACCTCAAAAATTTCATTGCAAGAGAGGTAGGTCCCGCAAAACTACAAGTGCAGATGACAATCGCATACAAATTTTGTCGGCACGCGAACCATTTAAGGCAGCTGCCACAATTAGAGAGGAGACAGGGGTTCAAATTTGTGATCGATCAGTAAGAAGGCGTTTGGTGAAAAAAAAAATTTATAGGAGAACAGCACGAAAAGTACTAATGTTGACACAAAGACATCGAAAGCGTCTCATAGAGTTCGCTGAAGCGCACATTGAGTGGAATGGTTCAATTAATGCAAAAAATGGCCTAACGTATTGTGGACAGACGAAAGCAAAGTAAATCTTGTTGGAAGTGAAGGCAAACGTTGGGTTAGACGCCCGAAAAATGCAGAATTGAGCCCAAAATATACTAAGAAGACGTTTAAGCACGCAGATAGAAGCATCATGGTATGGGGATGCTTCGCTTGGTATGGTGTGGACCCTCTGTATTGGACAAAAGAAACGATTGACAGATTTCTTTACGTAAATATTCTTCAGGAGGTGATGCTTCCTTATGCTGATTGGAAAATGCACCTGAAATGGTAAATGCAATAGGATAACGACCCAAAGCACACCTCAATCCTGGCGCGAGATTGGTTTTCCCATAATGGAATTCCCGTTATGACCAGGCCTGCACAATCTCGTGACCTTAATCCAATCGAGAACTTGTGGAATATTGTCAAAGAGAAGATTGGCAGTACCAGAGCTAAAAACAAAGACGAATTGTGGCAAAGCATTCAAAGAGCGTGGTATTCCATACCCCAGGCTACTTGCGCGTCTCTGGTGGAATCAATGCCTAGGAGGTGTAAGGCGGTTTTAATTAACAAAGGCTATTCCACAAAATATTAGCATTAGTGAACAATTTGAGTTAATATTTTATTATTATTTTTTTTTTAATTGAAGTGTTCTTATTAGTTTGTCCTTTTGAAATGTGATTTTAAGTATAACTTTTGAATTTCTTTTTTTACACTGAATTGGTTTTGTTTTCGTTTTAAGAAAAAATTAAACTTATGGACTAAATGAATAAAAGTAAATAACTTTTAAATTTATCATAAGCCTATAGAAAATTTTTTTTAAGGTTTTTGGTTTCAGAACAAGGTGTTCTTATTTGATTGTCCGACACTGTATATAAAAAATGGAGTTTAAAAAGAGAACCTGAGGAAACTAGAAAAATCTATTTAAAATCGAATAAATTCCACCTATCACACCTGACGGAGTTTTTAAAAGTTTGAAAGCTGTTGACTATCCGTTATCCTTCTGGACGATTAAATAAGCCAAGATAAAATACTTTTTGGTATTTATTTGCAAATCATTTCCAAAATTGAACTGAATTACATAATAACTAAAAGCTACTGAAAGTTATACTGGATATTAAAAGTGTAAGGCTACAAAACTTTTTCGAATTACACGTGTCGCTGAAAAAAAATCTGAATTCGTTTAGCTTTTGCACTATTGTAGAAATATTTAAATTTCCAAGGATAGACACCAAAATTGCAAGACTGGTCATATCAAGTAACCGCAACTCAACCAATCTATTCCTTTTGAATACATATAACATAATTACTTCTAAAATAAATGTTTCGGAATCTTGAGTTAATTTTTTCTACTCCACTTTCATTTAACCTTCACTTATGCAATTAATTTTACTTGCTAATTGAATGTTAGTATAATTTAAACGCAGACATTTTCTATAAATTGCATTATTTCTTAATAACATATCCCGTAAATTTGCATAACTTATTGCGCAATAAAACGAAAAACAAAAATATTATTTTTAATTCACTTATCAGCAGAAATTAAAAAATTTCCTTCAATTTGAACATTCATTGCATATTATTTAATATTTAGCAATTAAACACAAATTCAAATTTGAAATACATAAGTAGTTTATAGAAATTCTGAGGCATTCTTACAAAAAGCACTTTGTGGCATTAAGAGCACCAGAAAAAATCCGCACAAAATTATTGCAGCTGCTTGAAAATAAGAACAACAAAAGAAATAACGTTGCCTTCTACCGGAAGTAAATGTTTTTATCATTAAACTCATGACTGGAGTGTGTTATTGTGTTTGTTTTTAAATTAATTTGATTTTATTCTTTATTTTTTCTTATAATATCACACGAGTTTATAAGCGCTGCGTTCGTAAGAAATGAGCTTCAAACTCTGTGTGCTCTCGTGAAACTGTAGCTTTCAACTAAACCAAAAATAAACATAAATATATTAATTTATTAAGTAATTGTGTTGTGTCGTGTAGTAAGTACATATTCGTACATAGCTATGGGGATTATTGTTATTATTATTCGGATAAGTAGTGCATACATCTTTATTGTACATAGTATACTGACTATGCAATGAGGAAAGAAAAAGCAACAACTGCATATAAAATTGAAATTTATGTGATATGAGTAGAAACCCTGCAACCAACAGCAGTCAATTTCGCGTGTATTTCTCGTGAAGCAGACTAAAAATATTAATAGTCCAGGTATAAAAGTACAATTACCAGTACAATTTAATGCTAGACATTACCAGATTGATGTATAGTAATATTGATGCCAAACAAAGCCGATTGCACTTCAGAACGCAAGTACCTGTCAAGTAGTTTATATTTAGCCGAAGAAGTGGTTTATACGTCGTATATTCTGTAATAATTTTGAAAGAAAAAAAGAAAAATATTAACCAAATACAACAACTACTTGATTGATACGATTGACATACTAGAGTACCCACGCGTGAGTTATCTGAGCTATACACTGACTCGCTCAAGCAGCGGAAAAGCAGCAAACTTCGGTTTTTGTTTTTTGCTTTGCTCGGTACTTCACCCTACTTACATATTGCTTTTAAAACGACCGTACGTACAATGCTTAGGCAGATCACCTAATAAGACCTCTGCTCTGTAATCCACGGTCACTGGTTCGAGCCCAGTAAATTTCTTAAATTTAATAAGTAATTTATTTGTTAAAAATAAGATAAATTAAATTTATTAATCTAAAATAGCTTGACTTGCTTCCACTAGACATACAGATCCAACAAGAAGCGATGAAGGCGACATGTCGGCTATACTCTTATGGGTATTGGCTCGATAACCGAACTTCGGGTCATGGAGAAATCTTCAAGAGGTTGTCAGAGCGATATCCATTGCTACTGGCCCCGAAAGATTGCCTCATACCCGTGGTTACTTTCGGAAGAAAATATGAAGTAAGCTTCCCGAAGCGTGAACAATGGAGCAATCCAGAGGTCGTGCTGGAGAATCTGATGGATATCTTCTTCACTGACGGATCCAAGACCGATGAAGGTACTGGAGCAGGATGACACTTAAACGAAGGTGTCAATTGCTACTATTCCTTGGGTGGGTTCTCAACTGTCTTCCAGACAGAAGTTTTCGCCATCTTTAAAGTAGCGGAATGGATAATTGAAAGAAAATGGCACGGGAAATGTATAGGTGTCTGTAGGTGTAGTCAGGCTGCACCTAAGGCTCTGGAGAACGCGAGAATTACTTCAAAGATTGTCCAAGAGTGTAAGAAGAAAATTAGATCAGTCGCAAGACTGAATCAGGTCCATCTTATCTGGGTTCCTGGGCACTGTGGAGTTGCTGGGAATGAGAAAGCCGACGAGTTGGCCAACTGTGTATCAAAGAACATGCCTTTGGGACCAGAGCCAATAGTCGGGACCAGTTTAGCAGGTGCTATGCATTGGATAAAATCTTATGCTAATGATTTACATAAGAGACGCTGGTCCAGTCTAAACATCTGTAAAACGGCTAAGTGTTTTGTGATTTGTTCAAACAGGAAGGCAGCAGAATTGCTTCTTAAATGAGGAAGGAAGGACCTGCGCCGGATGGTGGGACTCTCTCAGGACATAATCCATGGGGCCAACATATGACCACCATCGGCATCACCGAGGACCCGACCTGCACATCTTATCTGGAGGAGGCATTTTCAGAGAGCATTTTCTCTCCACATGTCCCGCCTTTGCCAGAACGAGAAGGCGCATTTTGGGTTTCGATGTCACAGGAATGGACAAAGTTCACTCCTTCCCCTTCAGCGATCTTCGGAGATTTGTGAGAGAATCCGGAAAATTTGCGGAAGAGAACATAGTCCCCCTATAACCCCTTTTTCAACTTTTTCCCTCTTTTTCTCTAACCCCTTACTTACTGTCAGCCCTTCTTCTTTTCCTAGGCCTTGAGTACAATGGGCTACATATCCTGAGTGCTTGAGGAACTGTCCTGCACTCGTAGGTCAGGTTCTCGGCCTTCTTCACATCCATCCATCCCATCCAATCTAAAATAAATAAAAATAAACTAAAAAATCATTTTTATTTTTTTTTTACCTGGATAAGGTCCTATGTCCTATTTAGTTTTTCGAGTAGTATATAAAGACAGTGCAGGACCAGTCCTGGTCCCTTCGAATGTCAAAAATCTAAAAAAATATCTTGTCTGTTCACATTTGTATGTTTGGACTAGACATGTAACCAGTAGTGGTCCTCCGCGTACTAGTATACCATGTATAATACTAGTATAAAACTAGTCCGGTTGGTTTCAGGGAAATATTAGTCGCGGGTACACACACACTTTTTTGATGGTGATAAAGAGGCATTCATTTCATAAGTAAAAAAAAAAAACTTAAATAAAAGAAAAAAAATATAAAACTTTAAAATTTATCTTATGTCATGGATATATCCACTCGTTTTCAATCACTTATATTTTCGAGTACTTACGTACCTAACTATTCAGTTTAGTAGCAAGCATTATCTCTCTTTCTTTCTTTCGCTCTCTCTCCCTCACTCTTTGCAACATCGTGTTTAATAAGCATTTGAAGCACGTGATACATAGTAAATACAAGCAAGATTTTCGCTCATGCTTTGAATACGAGAAACTTGCTGCATATGTATATATATATATATATTTTTTTTATTATCTACCACGTTTCGAAGCCAATCCCGCGTTTTATGCATTGCATAGTCAAGTCTGTATAAATGTACTTAGTATCAATTCACTTCCACTTATCATCTTTATTTAAGTAAATTAAATCACAGACAAATTATCTGCACTACAGTTTCCACAATCATAGTACATATGGTATATACAAGTACTTACTACTGTGGGCAAAAGTTAGTAAGACTTTTTAATTTAAATTTCGCGCGGAAACCGATTCATCAAAATATTATTTTTTTAAGGTTGGTATGTATGTCGGTGACATCTGTGCCAAATGTCACATCAAAATAATCATTAGTGTTTAGTATACGCTTGTCTTTCTGAAGTACAAAAAGTGCATTCGGCGATTTTCACAATGAGTGAAATTATTCAACAAAGAAGTTCCATTAAATTTTGTGTGCGGAATCAAATCAAATTTCTGGTGCCGAAACGTTCAGAATGTTGCAAAAAGCCTTCGGTGATACTTGTATGTCGCGAGCAAGGAGCAAGTGTTTTTGATTGGTACAAATTGTTCAAAGATGGTCGAGAACGCGTTGACGACGAACCACGTCCAGGACGGCCATCAACATCAACTGATGATCAACACGTCAATAAAACAAGGAATTGGTGCTCGAGAATCGACGATTAACAGTCAGAGACCTTACTGGTATCGTTGGAATATCGGAAGGATTAGTGAAAACCATTTTAAAACATCATTTGGGCCTAAGAAGAGTGAATGCACGATTGGTTCCAAAATCACTGCATTGGTTTTACGAGACCATTTTGCCAAAAATTCGACTGATATCGTTCCGCAACCACCCTACCACCCTATTCGCCTGACTTAGCACCATGTGACTTTTGGCTATTTTCTAAACTCAAAAAACCGCTTCGTGGACCGTTTGACTGTTTTGAGTCAATTGAAGACATCAAACATGAATCGCTGAGCGTATTGCAGGCTATTCCGGAAAATGACTTTAACAACTGTTTCGAGAATTGGAAAAAACGTTGGCACAAGTGTATTTGGGCCGGGGGGGATTACTTTGAAGGGGACGAAATAGATTTGGAAGAATGAATAAAAAAATTTGAAATTATGAACAAAGTCTTACTAACTTTTGCCCACAGTAGTATGTCTGTATTCTTAATTTTAAATTGAAAGATGCAAAGCAACACCACAAAGATTCGAACCACTCAAATTATACATTCATGCATATTCGTACAGTTTGATTCTGCAGCGACATTCAACCATTCCATTCCGTAGTTTTCCAATTATAATCGCTGCAATTACTCACAAAGAATATGTATATTGAGAGTAAGAAAGGAACGAAATAACGTCAAAATTATTGATACATAGTATAGAGTTTCTGATAGAGTAAATCAAATCGACTGTATCAATAATATTGAAATTATTACGTAAGTATTGCAACTCCAAGTCTAACGTACAAGCTACCGAAGCAAGTTAATTTTGCATTCAAAAGCTTACTATAACAATTTTATTTATTGTTAAAATAATGTTTGAGCACCAATATTTCAAAAAGTAGCGCAGAAAGCCATCAGTTCTAAGCCGACGCTTGAAACTGAAAGTCTCTGTTACAAGTACATTGCTCTCAAGTTAAAGCCGCCTTTACATAGGGTACATATGTTTTTTTTGTAGCAGCCTACTCCGTATCAGTCACTATAATTGATTGCTCAAAGCTTTTAAGCCAAATGGAAACTTCTTCATTATTTGTCTGAGATCAGGTAGCTATCGAAAAATTTCCATTACAATCCATATAATTCAATATTTTTGCTTATTACTTTTACTCTTATTTAGTTGACCCGTTTTGTTAAATAAATTTTCATATTTATTTAGTTAAGTATTACGATTTTATTAAACTTGTTAATAATAACACAGTATAGTCGCCGTGGCGTAACTGCTAAGTGCACTGGTCTGCTAACGTAGAGTGTCCAGGGTTCAAATTTCGGCACATTGAAAATAAAAAAAATAGGAAAAGCAATTATTTTGCACGGTACCCACCACCTCCTGGCAGGCAATAGCAAATCTACAATAGCAAAAATTGCATAAGAAAATCTTTTATCTTCACGTTTCGGATTCGACATAAAACTGTTGGTCCCTTTTGTAGTTAGGATGCAATACGTGTCTTTGGAGTATTGAATTTGGGCTCAATCTTCTTTCGTAGTTTTTTTTCTAGTTTGTTGTTGTGTGTATCTAAGAAAGAATATCACAAAATTAAGCAAGTATTTTTTTAATATTTAAATTTCCCGAGAACACAGAAATTTTCTTGTAGTTATTATCACTGGATGAGAGTAATTGAGTACCCCTTGATAACAAACTTTCTGAAATAGCCACCAATGCTCCTAGACACTAAGTTTCACAGGGAATAAAAAGTTATAAAAGGAATTTGTGGTCGCTGTGGCGTAGTGGTAGTGCGTTGGACTGCTACGCAGAGTGTCAGGGTTCGAATCTCGGCACAGACAAAATCAAAAAATAGAAAAAATAATTTTTCTACACGGTCTCACCTCTTGGCAGGCAATGGCAAACCTACAAGAGTAAAAATTGCTATGAAAAGCTTTTCACTTCGCCGTTGGGATTCGGCATTAAACTGTAGGTCCCTTCCATTCATGTACAAATATAACACGCACAACATGAGTGGATGCGAAAAGCTCGGCCTAGGCCCTCCATGGGCTGTTGTGCCATTAAAAGTAAAGTAAAGTAAAAGGAATTTGGACAATATTAGCTCTGAGGCAATTCAACCAATGTATCTCAATCTCAATAGTTAGTTATATTAAGCTGTGGCAGAGATTAGAGTGACTTCCAGATCCAAAGTATAAAACTAAGAAAAGTTTATATTTTTAATGCATACACTATGAATATGGAGCAAGGACCTGTGTTTAGCTGATGGGGAATAAGTAATATCAGTAAGTAATTAAGTAAAGAACTTAGGAGGTGAAATACTTATTTTTTACCATAATATTGTAAACAGTAATGAATAAATTTGAGCTAATTCACCATGATTGGACGACATAGAATGTAGCCACAAATAATGGAATTCTTCGGTACACAAATATTGCTTCAAGGGATTTATAATTTCAACTATCAGACAATTCTCATACAAAATCTATACAATAATGCCTGCTTCAAGCTACATCTAAAAAATATGACCTGAAAAATGTTTTCTTTCAGCTCTCCTGCTGGCTATGACCCCCAAAATAGGTGTTATCGGTTGTTGTGCCAACGAAGTATTCATCGAATTAATTTAACTATAACTCACTCCAACGAAGTGTGGTAGTAAAATATCATATTGATGGAAAGTTAATAATGTGCACAATAATATTTCAAATTCTCAACTTGTCATTCATGGCATTTCGAATTTTGACTTGTAACTTGTCAAAGAACATATCATTTAATTAAATTAACCTAAATTCTTGAAATTAATTTTTCAGCATTTCTGCAAGTCTCTAAATTCATTGCTTATGCATGTGGGTTTTATTCTTTACTAATTTTCATGAGTTGTTGTTGTTATTACACTCGAATGTACAATTCCATTGTAAATGTCCTTAGATTGAATTTTCTTTCATTTAGATGCTGCTGGTGCTTTCTCAAGTGGAATATGAAAATTGAAAGGCTGCATGCAGCATGTTAATTTCAAAAATCTTATCAGCAAAACTTAATCTAAATTGCTAAAATGCTCGTTGTCGTCGTTGTTGTCGTTGTTTTACTATTAAATATTTATGTGTGCATGTATATTTCGGATATGTAAATGTTTTACATTACATTGGCAATGACGACAAGGAGAAAGCAAAAATTAATAGTCAGGGTCAAACATGTTTTTAAGCACTTTTGAAAAACAAAGCATATCAAAGTCATTGAAATCTTTAAGAGAACTTAGTATTTTTTGGTCGAATTTACTTAGTCGAGAAATAATTATTTCTTTGCTGTTGTATTCGTAAGCTTTTTAACGGTTAACAGTGAGGAGTTTATTCTCGTTGAACTCCTTGTCTTACATTTCATTGCCAAAATGAAGGAAATCAGATGCGTGCTCTTTTTATCTAATGCGATCGTGTTGTGGTTCTTTCCTGTGTTTGTTTTACCTTCTTAAGATTCAACTATCTTATTAGCCTTACCCTCTTTTCTGATTCCACTTTCTTATTATTTTGTAAGGAGAACGTTTCCTGAAACCCTAGTGTTATCCATTAAAAATAAAATTAGGTTGTGATTCTAGGGAAAATAAACTTCAAATATAACCAAATTACTTGTTACACTGAACGATCTCAAAAACCATGTTTTTTCGCCGAAAACTTTTAACTAATTTTAAAATGAATCCCAATGTTTTATACTTACTTCCTTAAACCGACTTACTGACTACAACCGATGATAGGTCTTGGCCGCCTCTATAAAGCTTCGCCAGTCGTCTCTACTACTTATTCGCTCGCTGGCGCCAGTTGATAAGCCGAAGTGCAGTCAGGTTGACCTGCACCAGGTCTTTTCCACGGAGATTAGGACGTCCCCTTCTGCGTATTCCTCCACCATGGTTCGAATATAACACCCTTATAGCCGGAGCGTTTTCTTCCTCCCAATGTTATAAGTTTAAATAAATTTTATTTTTTGATAAACTTAAACTTTTTTCTTTTTTTCCAGATGCGGAAAATCCCTCAACACACAAACTTCGAAAGTTAAGCAATATAAAATGTTAGCAACTTATTGCAACAGTAAAGTTGCGTTACATGCAAAATTTATGAACAGAAACCACGACAACAGCATTCACAGAAACTGCCATCAACAACAACTGCTTAAATTAAAAGCAACAAAAATAACAAAAACCATAGAAGAAGAAGCAGTGGAAGAATTACTCTACCAAAGAGAAAACTTGCAAATGAAAATGCATAAGAGCAAAAAGCATGAAAAGCTAATAATTAAATCTCTACAACGACAGCAAAAAATTAAGCGTATAATTTTAATGAAAAGCATAAGTCCGCTAACGAAACTTGAGCCGATGATGTTTAAATAAAAGGGCATACTTACAACAGCACCAGCAACAAAAACAAAGAGTACCAGCAAACAACACCATACATATACACCAACAGCAACAACAAAATTAGCAGAACAAAGTGAAAAATCATAAGTTGTAACTTTTTAGTTCGTTTCAAATTCTTCCTCTCCTTTTTTCCTGAATATAAACTCATTTTACACTTTTCTCCCTACCAAGTTTTCCCCTTCTCTTTTCTTTTCCTGTGTTGGTTTTTTTTTCCTTAATTGTTTTTTATTTGCTTTTGTTTGGACTGCATTTTACTTCTGCTATAATCACAACCTCCTTTTTGTTGTGATAACTTTACGCTTCCGTTGACTTTTATACACAAAACGATTTGCGTCGCGTCACTTCTCGCTTCGGTAGTGTACGCAATTGAGAAAAAATAAAAATTTTAACTAAAACGCAATTTGCAATTCAAATTAAATTGGAGTCGTGGTGCAAAGTAATAGAAAAAAATAGAATAACCGAAAAGCGACGCATACTCGTATTCAAATGTGTGTGTGTTTGCATGCACTCACGCGTCTAAATGTGAAAGCTTATGTGTGTCTGTGTCTAAGCGTAGTATTGTAGAAGTTTTACGCTTTTATATTGTGCAACTCAAAAAACTATGATAACACGTCTGTATAACACGGAAGAAGACCCCACCCTATGTTCGATTATTTGGGGTACAAACTATACACTGACGACTGTCGCTGGTGGTAGCAGCAGTGCTGATGATCTCGATGGTACTGGTAGTGACAGTTTGAATACTGTAGGAGCAACAGCAGCCACAACAACAACAACATTAGCAGCGGTAGCTGGTGGCGATAATCTGCGTGATGATTTTTTCATTGCAAGTGAGGTAAGTCTCTGTCTTTCAGGAAATTGAGAACGCATGAAATTGAATCAATAAAACAGCTGCAGTGTGTTTGAGTGTACGTATGTGAATCAAAGTGGATGAGAATAGTTAATTTTTTCCCCTTTATAAACACATAATTTGATTTCATATCCTTCTATTTAGACACTTTGTTGGCTTATAAAATATATATGTACATATATGCAATAAACAAAACTAGTTATTGGGGGTTTAGATAAGTTTAAATCATTTCTTAAAACCCATCAAGTATGTATTTACCTAAAATACAATATTATGCAAGAAGAGAAGAACAAGCTCTGCAGTTGGGAGGGATGCCGTACCGTTTATTATACCAGTAATTGACGATCAATACTTTCCAGTAGCAATTAATATAGTTTGGTTAAAAGGTCATCGGATATACAATGTACATAAGGAATGCAGTTGTGATATGACACTCAGATTTGGTATGAAATTATCATTCGTCAATAGCTTCCTGTGGGAAAAATATGGTTAGGCTTGATAATGTGGGCGTGGTACTTCCCATACCTTATGCTTTTTTAGGTACTTCTCCAGAACTTATTACAGTGCAGCACTGAGATTTGGTACAAGGAAGTTGCTTGGCAAAGCCATGCTACTACTTTCTATTTTTTGCTACAATGTTTTTCTACTACCTTTTCAATATTATTGCTACTACTTTTCTAGTAGTTTTTCCACTACTATTTCCTATTACTATGTTTTACTACTTTTCTGCAACCATTATTTACCAATTTTTTACTACAATTTGGTACTTATTTTCATTACAATTTTTTTAGTGAAACTTATTTAATAATTTTAATAATTAATAAAATAATAATAATAATAATAATAAAAGGAAGTTTTTTAAGTAGGTACCTGTTTATTATTATTTTTTTCGTCCCATCAAAAAGTTGAGCTTATTCTTTTTAGCGTCGTTTTAGGTTAGGTTAGTACTATAGTTGATAATATATGCGCGCAGTGGACGCACATTTCCCGCTCTATGCATACAGCTGCCGAAGAGGTGCTAGGCTACCACCGTCGATGGAGAAATATGTGGTACGGCCAAGAGTGTCGTGATGCTACTGAAGCGGAAAACGCTGTTTACAGAGCCACTCTGCAGTCAGTTGCAACGCGACTAATAAGGAGCGATACAGAGTATTGAGGAGGGAGGAAAAACGTCTTTTCAAGCGCTAGAAAAGAGATGCTCAAAGACGCGAGTTAAATGATATCGAAATGTTGCGGGACTGGAACGGGGTCCGAAAATTTTTTGAAAGAATAACACGCCTGACTGATTGTTTGAAGAACGGGGCCACTTCCTGCAAGGATGAAGACGGAAATCTGGTGACTAATACCAGGGCATAATGAGATTATGGAGGGAGCACTTTTCGCAGCTGCTTAATGGCGATGACGGCAATAATCCCGCCACTACGGAATCTACTGCGGAAACCCCAATCACTGACGGCGTTGAAGTACCGCCGCCCGACTATGAGTTGGTCTTAACAGCCATTGCTCGGCTGAAAAACAATAAGGCTACAGGTGCAGATAGCCTGCCTGTTGAGTTGTTTAAGACCGGAGGCGACGAGCTCAAAAAATGCATGCATGAGCTTCAATGCAGAATATGGTCGGATGAAAGCATGCCAAGTGATTGGAACCTCAGCGTACTCTGCCCAATCCATGAGAAAGGTGATTCTATGATCTGCGCCAACTACCGTGGGATAAGCCTTCTTAATATTGCATATAAGGTTCTATCGAGCGTACTGTGCGAAAGACTGAAGCCCATCGTCAACAAACTGATTTTACCTTATCAGTGCGGATTCAGGCCTGGCAAATCCACCATCGACCAGATATTCACACTACGCCAAATCCTGGAAAATACCTGAGAAGAACAGATCGACACCCATCATCTATTTGTCGATTATAAAGCCCCCTTCGACAGAACGATAAGGGATCATTTTTACGCCGCAATGTCTGATTTTGGTATCCATGCAAACCTCATTCGTCTTTGCAAAATGACACTGACCGACACAACCAGCGCAGTGAAAATTGGGGCAGACCTCCCCGCGCCATTTGATACCAAAAGAGATTTCAGACAATACTGGAGAAAATAATTCGAGCTGCGAACATCGACATCTCTGGCACTATCTTCTACAAGAGTGTCATGCTGCTAGCATACGCTGATGATATTGACATCATTGGCAAAAACGCTCGAGCAGTCAGTGCAGCATTCTCCATGTTGTTGTCATTGTTGACAATTATACTTTTGAAGTCGTCAAGGATTTCATATATCTAGGATCCAGCATAAACACCAACAATAATGTCAGCCTTGAGATCAAGTGGAAATTAACTCTTGCCAACAGGTGTTACTACGGGCTCAGTAGGCAATTGAGAAGTAGAGCTCTCTCGCGACCGACGAAAATAACGCTCTATAAGTCTCTCATCGTTCCTGTCCTAATGTATGGCGCAGAGACGTGGACATTGACCATCAATGATGAGAGGCTGTTAGGAGCGTTCGAGAGGAAGATACTCCGTAAGATCTACGGTCCAGTATGCGGGGGCGACGCGTATCGAATAAGATGGAACGATGAGCTGTATGAGCTGTATGCCGACACTGACATATTCAAGCGTATAAAAAGCATGTTGAGCGAATAGAAGAAAGCGCTCCGGCTAGAAGGGTGTTTTATTCGAACCACGGTGGAGGAATACGCAGAAGAGGACGTCCAAATCTCCGTTGGAAAGACCAGTTGCAGGACAACCTGACTGCATTAGGCCTTATCAACTAGTGCCAGTTACGTAAGTAAGTAAGTAGTACTATAGTACAATAGAAAATGATAAAAGTTATTGAAATAAAACTTCGCAGTTTCCAATCTGTGAAAACAAAAATATGGTACACATCTTCGATCACGTTGGCCGCTACAGTTATGTTTTTGTTAGTAAGTAAATAAAAATGTATTCATTTCAAAAGTTTATTTACATTCCATTTCGCTATTTTATATTCGAGAATTTACGTACTAAGCAAACTTTACCGGGCGCTAGGTGAAGTCCGGTCTACTTGAAATCGAAAAATAGTTGACTTCTCCATATAATAAATGTATGAGTAAATCACTTCTGATTTTGTAAGAATTATGAAGGACTTCTTCTTAACTTGCGACTTTCAGAAAACCTTAGGATTACTGCATGACATTAACTTTATGCGAAAGCTAAATAGCAATTTTTCTAAGTTCTAAGTTCTAAGTCATGAAAGGCTATTCCGTTTCATTAACCATGTGTGTACAGAGTGAGTTGCACTTTACGACAAACATTTCCTAGATCAGCATACATTTAAATTGCAGAATTTAAAGAAGCCATAGTTAGCTAGGATTGAGACAAATAGACTGCATCTGCCTCAATCGTAATAATTCTAGCGGCATTAAACCAAATTTAGTATTACAGAAGTAGCATTTTTGAATACCTGCGATATCAGCTAAAGTCGCAATCACACTTTCGTCATTACAATGTGTCAATTTGCAGTTCATTTCTCATCGAACCAAGTGAGTGGCATTAATAAGTAATGTAACAACGAGCTGACAATGTACAAAAATCGTTGAATAATTTTTCCATTGCCACAATTGAATTGAATAGATGAGGTGCATGTCTATCACTCAAAGTACATTTGATATTTGTATTGTCTAAATATTTATATCCAAAATCAATACTAGCATTGAACGACCAGGAATGAATCTGTGCTTGGTTCAGTTAATCAAGAACCATAGGACACACAAAAGAAATACATGTCGGTACATTAGGCAAGCTCAATTTTTAATTAAATTTTCTGGTCATCTGTTTGCTTATTTAAAGCGCAATAATTTTCATTGTAAAAAGGTTATTTCGTAAAATCTTAATCCTACATAAATATTATAAAAAATTTCACTATTAATTTGAAGTTATCTAAATGAAAGATTTATTCATATTTAAGGAAAGAAAATTTGCAAGCGAAAAAATAGCAACTTATTTTTTGTATAAACATTTTTTTAAGATATAAATTTCAGCATTAAACATGCTTACTCTTGCGTAGGACTACTACATCGAATCGAATGTCTTTTTAACCTAAATGTATAGGTTGTTTCAATAAGAGTTTACGCTACACAAATGAATATCATTGTGAAAATGTGGCCGGCACTGCAGTGACTGTGAATGGCATTCGTTACAGGAACATGATAACGGAGTTATTGTGCCTTCAACTGGACGGTATGGATATGGAAGACGTGTGGTTTCAGCATGACGGCGCCGCCTGCCACACAGCGCATGAAACAATCGATTTATAGAAGCAACGATTTCCAGAACGAATCATCTCCTGAAATTCCGATGTCAATTGGTCTTTCGTTGAGTTTTTGTGAAATACCAGGCCTATGCGAATAAAAAAACCACAAATAATTCCTCAGCTCAAGGCCGAGATCAAGTACGTCATTGCCAAATGTCATCCAAAATTTCATGTAATGATAAAGGGTGTGTGATCAGAGTCGCACTGCAATTTGCCGGATATTTTATTCCATACCTAATCGGAACAAACGTTAAAGAAATATGTGTTTCTTTTTAAATTAAATCGTGCACTCTTTTGGGATATCCTTTATAAACAAACAAAGATTTAAGTGAAAATGTAAATTTGATTTTTTTCTTTTGGTTGTATTGTGATATCGGTTGAACTGTAATATGCCAACAAATGTGGCTGCTCGTCTTTTCTTGCACATAATAAATGCAAAATTGAAAATTTAAATTCAAACGACGAGGCATCAAAAGCAACAGAAAGAAGCACACATTCTTAGTCACTTTAAATGTATGTATTTATAAGCTTGGCCAAAAAACCTAGGACAGAAATGATTTTCATTTCTTTTTTTATCTTTTTTTTCATTTTCATATTTTTTTGTAATATCTGATAATAGCAACCATCTCACAATGTGGTTCATGTGTGTGTGTGTGTGTGTGTGTGTGTGTACATGTAAATGGTTGATGATATTCAGACCTTGAGAATATGTCAACATTTTCTTTAGCTACTGTTGCTATTTCCATTACATTTTGAGGGGTAACAATCGTAAGTACTTATTTTCATAAGAACGTAAGCTCACGCTACTTTGGTAATGTTATGAATGTAGCAGGTACGAGCATGAGCTTATTGGTATGTGTGCTAGTGATTGTTGTGTATTTTTGTATTTGTATATGTGATACTTACCACATTTTTATACTTGCCTGTTTATCTTTGAGACAATTCCATTGTATTTAAGAATACGTACATGTTGTACATCCGTGCTCATCTTCTTTTATTAATTCTCGTCTATTTTCTCTCTCTCTACTTTTACAGAATGTGGAGGATCCACGTACTGAAGCTCTACGTCAATACTCATATGGCATAATTTTGCCCATTATTTGCGCGCTTGGCATCATTGGGAATGTACTTAATCTAATTGTATTGACGCGTAGAAATATGCGTGGCACTGCGTACATTTACATGAGAGGTAGGTACCTGCCACCCCCGACTCAGCTAAAGCCAGTATCAATCAACTACTTAGCTACTTATTGCTATTGTGGTAATATAGAAATATGTGCTCATAGGTATTTTCCATTGTGTACCCGTATACTTAAGTGCGTGAAAACATGCTGCATTTAATGGTGCGAATTTTTCCAACTGATTATTACACTTACATAAATGAATAAATACAGGCACTCATACTCTCACATACATATACTATACATATATACATATCAAGTACACGTGTGCGTCAATACTTCAGTACAGAGTTTTATGTCAATAGAATGGGCCAAATAGAATAGTACAAAAAACATAATGGAAATCTTTAAGTTGTTCGTAGATACTTCACAAGTCATTGACACCAATTTTCTTGTAGTATTTTTTTTTACATATATGCAGAATTTTGTCCTTCTTTTGTCACTAACTTCATTAACACAAAATGTCAATTTTTTTGACGCGTCTGAATGTTGTTAAAAGCAAACTATATATGCTTGTTTGTTTGCATTTTTTATTTGTTCTTTTACTTATGCGTGCCATCATGATTTATGTATATTCCAGCTGCAGGCGTCAATTTCTGTTTCAGAACACGAATCGGAACTTGCAAATTCTTTCGTCAATATACAGCAGCAACATCATCATCAACACTTGCACAGTGTGACAATTCCACATGGTTACAAGTATCTGAATACGACTGTTGTAGTGAACGAGTATATTAAAACTCAATTCAATTTATTTTATTTTATTTATTAAGTATAACACGAGGGCAGCGAACAAGTAAGATGATTGCCAAATATTATATTTGTATATACTTTGTTGCCATAGTTATATCAACGACCATATTACATTTGAAATATCCATATCATAAAGTCAAAATAAAGAAACGAACATCTTTGCTGCGATACTGAATTGATTCGTTGTTAAATCGGTAAATCCAAATTTGTCCGCATAGATAAGTGATGAAAAGTTCGGGATATGCCGTCCATGGGCTTTTGGGCCATTAAAAGAAAACTAAGTATTAGTGGAAACGACACTTAAAGGAATGCTGCGGAGATTCCTTTCCAGTAAAGTACTGTTAAACCAATTTGTTAGATTTAGCTTATCAAAACTTTGAACTCAATGAACTCACTGCATGAATCCTTCACAGATAGTTCTGCTTGCATGTTCAATATTCTCTGAGATTTAAAATGAGTGTATTCTGCTGTAGTGAGAAAATTTTGCTACCTTGAAATGCTAGGGAAGGCTATTTTAAAATCAGAGTGTACATACATAATATCCTCTGTTTGTCACATATAGGTAGGTGTTGCTCTAACAGTAATGGAACAGTAAATCAGAGAAGTTGCTTGGGGTTAGCTAGCTCTTAATGAATTCCCAGTCACTCAAGGGATAGAAGATTTTTTGTACTCTTCTTTTAAATGAAACTAGTCCCAACGGACTCTCCCCTCCTGCCCAACGCGAACGAGGAGCGTATCCGCTTAACGCACGGATCGGTGACTGACGCATTCCGTTTACACGAAAATATGTAATGAGCTGCGTATATCCGAATTGGTATTCCTTACAACTACATATATAAAATCATCAGTTATTTATCGATTTAGTATAATATGTAAGTTTGTTTTGATGTCAGAAATGTTGAATAGATTATATATATTCTTCGAAAAGGATCATTTTGAGCGTAGTTTGTGCTTCATATGCTAAGTTTAATAGGAATAAAATAACTTGAGCTTTTACTGGTTATATTAAAGTTTATTTCGCTTAGCAAATATATTCTCTTCACAATGCAATTCAAAAGCTTTATAAAAAAATTTATATTAAGAGTTTTTCTTCTACTTGTTAATGTCGATAAAGTAATAAGTTTTAATCGATTTTTATACAGTGGAAGATTTAACAGAGGACTCCAACAAAAACTTCTCAGTGCAGCAATAAAAAGTTGTTTTTGATCCGACTCAAATTTGCGTTTGTAGTAATTATATTGAGGATTCTAGACAGGAGATTGCAAACTCAAGGATTATTCTAACAAGTGAAGTAAATAGCTTTTTTTTTTGTAGTATAAGGGTTTAGTTTAACTAAAGAACTTTTAGCTTTGCCTTAATATCATTTTGTTTCTTTTTATGAACCCTAATGAATGAAACACAGACCTGTAAAAATATCGTTATCAATACCAAGACTATAGCATAATCAGAACCACGGCGATTAGCACTTGAAGTTAATCTTTTAGTTATCATTTCTCAAAAATATTCTTTCACTTTTATTACACTACAGAAACTGTGTTACAAAAACAAAGCTATTTTAAAAATATTTCATTATTACCATATACAATAATTACACTGTAACCAAAGAAAATGAAAATCACTTTAAACAATGGAAATGTGGAAAAATACTGCACGAGTACGTTCAAATCTAGGTGCTTGGAGGAGGGACGACATAAATGAAATGTTTTAAGTAAAGAAGAAGAAGAAAAAAGTACTTTTTCTATAAAAACTGACGCCTTTGAATGCTATAAAATTAATGTATAAATGTACGTAGTACAACACAGTGTTGAAGGGAAGGAAGAGAACACTTGAAATATTTATACCGAGAGTGATAAGAAAAAAATGCAAATTTGTTGTTGTTGTGTCATATAAATGAGTAATAATTTTAGAATTGCTGTGCTAAAAATAATACAATAATAATAATAATACAATAATCTCATGCAAAATTTATGTGTTGGTTTTTTAAAAAATTTTTTGCTGTTTGCGTTTCTTTTCTTTTTTTTTTTTATTCTTTGCTGAATATTTATATTTTTTAAATTTTGTTTGTTATTTTAAATAGAATAAATCATTCAATCTTCTTAGCTATTTACAACAGTAATTTAAAATTTATTTTTTAAATACATTTCGTTATTTGTAAAATCAAGTTTGGGGTGCCAACCCATGAGATTCGCACTCATTCCCACCACGATTTGCACGTAGTTAATGAGTAACAAAATTGAAATGCCACTATCCATTATTAAATAGAATCTGTAACAGGCCAAAAGTATAACCTTTAATAGTTAATTTTAAGGTGGAAAATGCTTAATACCTGTTGGGAACTAATTGCCAGTATTAGCCAGGGAAATAATAATTACATTCAGTGTTTGTTAGTTATTTGAAATGTTAAGGCTTTTCATTGAGATCTGCATGTACTTTGGGTGCTATAATCATATATTCGGTAGTTATCATAATGTTTCATGCTGAGCTAATTTTTTTGATAATTTTCCCAATTTTCCTAAGTGCTTTGCTTTTAATAGATATTTATCACATGTCGAGTTTTTAAAATACGAATAATTAAATTTTGGTAACTAGTAATTTTCTCTTTCAATTCCTTAAGAATTCTTTTTCGCTGTCATATAATTTTTAAATAAATATTTTGAGCATTTAACTGAGAAATTAATTTTGCACCGCTAATACTTATTTAAATCATTGCGTAATTTTTACAAATCCGCTTTGTTTAGTCAATTACTACGCTACTGCGAAATAAATTATATTCTATGTTAATAATGTTTGAGTTCACTTAAATTATACTAGACAGTATCATATCAAATACAACTGCAAAAATATATACTCTTAGATAAATCTAAAATTTGTTGTAACAACATTAATTATTTAGAATGTCACTCATACGTCGAGGTGTACTCGTACACACATTTCACATCATCAGACTTTTATTTAATAAGCATACAACGTATATTCCTGCTAATTTTAAATTTCTCTACTATTTCGTAATAATTTCATTCATTTATCAAACATTTTCCAAACGAAATTAAATCGAAATGAAATCCTTATTGCATTCTCAGACGACGAAAAGACGAAAATCTCAATTAATTGCACTTCTTTCATACGTCAAAAATACAACAACAAAAACTGTAAATCCAATCAGCTGTTCCACGAAAATAAAAGAACGCTTAATTGACAAAAGGTTCAAAAAAACAACGTAGAAATTAAAACTAAATGCGAAAAATAATTACTGCTTCAGCTTAGCCGTATCCCGTTTTATTTGCTCTGCAATTAAAGCAATTTATATTGAAAAGTTATTAGACAATTTTCAGCTATTATATGATAGTTAATATTTTTGAAATAAGCAATTTGATACACAATCGAAACGCAACAGTAAGGAAAAACTTTTTATACCCTACAATAGGAGGTTGGTGGTATTTGAAAATAAGATACTTTAGGCAAAGTAAAATGTTTACTATTTGATATGATACTTTACATTAACAAAATTTTCAATGAAATGCTTACTTAGCAGAAATTTAGCTTATGTGTTCTTATGGCGAACTGATGATGACTGTTTTTGCTTCTAATATGTATACTTGCTCCTTTAAGTATGCTTCTTTTCTGAGCATGATCATCTACTTGTGTAGAGTATCCCGAACTATGTTATAAATAGTTATACCATAGCATTTGCCCTCGATTTCACTTATTTTATTTGCAATCTTTTACGCACCATTTATATTGCCAATATCAATTCTTGTACTTTATTGGCATACGTCGCCATGGCATTCCATCAACCTCACCAAATATTGTTGGCGACGGACATGAAATATTTTGTATTATAGCCTTTTAATGCTTACTTTTTACGTTGTCATTTAAATTTTACTATTTGGACTTTATTCAAAAGTACATAATTCGTAATGGTGCGTGAATTTGAAAGCCATTAATGCCAATCCAACGGAATTTTGTATACTTTAAGAAGCCGAAGAAGAGTGATGGGAAATATTTGGGCATATAATTTTCAAGTCATTTATTACAGTTTTGAATTAAACGCACACACTGTGATACACTGCGTGCTGTGATATTTTCTTCATAAATAGAGACAAAGGAAAGGAAAGAGTACGTACTAATTATTTCTATCTAATTAATGAGTTTCACTGTTTTTACTGAAAATTGCAAATTAATATTTCCTTCACAATTTAATAGAACATGTTTTGTTTAGAATTTTGTGTGCTTCAAGCAAATATTGAACAATTTATTGAAGCTGTCAGTTTGTTTACCATAAATGCGTCATTATGGTCGCTGTGGCGTAGTGGTAGTGCGTTGGACTGCTACGCAGAGTGTCCGGGGTTCGAATCTCGGCACAGGCAAAATCAAAAAAAAAAGTAGAAAAAATAATTTTTCTACACGGCACCACCTCTTGTCAGGCAATGGCAAACCTACAAGAGTAAAAGTTGCTATGAAAAGCTTTTCCTTCGCCGTTCGGATTCGGCTTTAAACTGTAGGTCCCTTCCATTCATGTACAAATATAACACGCACAACATGAGTGGATGCGAAAAGCTCGGCCTTGGCCCTCCATGGGCTGTTGTGCCATCAAAAGTAAGTAAAGTAAAGTAAATGCGTCATTAGAATGAACTCTAGTGAATTGTTTTAGGCTCCCACACATATAAATAAACACTTGTAATTCCATATGTACACATGTGTACATACTTGGCTATGTATGCATTTATGTATGTATGTATTGATATCAGTAACAAATATTTACTAAAATTTATATTAAGTTACGCTTTTGTCATAGCTGAAATGATGTTTGTTTATGTTTTAAATTAAAGATTGTGTAAATATTGAACTTTATACGATGTGATAAATTTGCTCAAAGTAATAAAAATACAATAATAAAATGTTACAAATAGTTATGGAATTTTTTGGCTTATTTACTACTTAGATAGGGTGCAAAAGAGTGCAGCTTTCAATTTAAAAATGAAACACCTATTATTTGAGCTAGTGGTAATATTTTTATTGAATTGTAAAGTAGCCATGTTCCGATTAAGTATGGAATAAAATATCTGGCAAATAGCCCTCTCTAAACGTGTCTCTGATCGCAGACCCGTGCTTTTTGAATGAAATTTTCGATAACATTTTGAGAAAGATATGACTCTAATTCACCGATGACGTGTTGGATCTCGACCATGAACTCAGTAGGGTTATTTTGGACTGGAAATCGTTGCTCCAAAAAATCGATTGTTGGAACAATCGTAGACGAAAGCTTTTAAATTTTAGTGCTACCAATTGCACAAATTTAAATCGAGCACTTTTATTGAAACACCCTTTATTTTCATTTTAGAGCTAAATAATGTTGCAATCAATATTATTGTTTATGTCAAATATCGCTTGCCTTAATTTGCTAATGCCATAATAAAAATATTCAAATTGAATTTTTGTTGTTGGATTATGACTAAGAGTATTTATCTGAATCTCTGCCAAAGAATTGGGAGCCATACATCAAAATGTTACGACGGTTTATTTTGTTTTAAGCTCAAATTGAAAAAAAAGGAGAAAGATAAAATGTGTGTAGAGCTTTAGCAAAATAAGGTAGCGATATTCTCGAAAAAATATTTTTAATGATTAATGTTTTTATTAACAAACGCTAAAATTTTTATATGGAAATGCTTAGATTATAAAAGACCAAATGTTCCGCATCTTATATTTTCATGATGTGATAATATTTTTTCCCTGAAGTCAAATATGGGGGACGGAAATTAATTATGGTATGTGAAAATTAGAATATATAAGCCTATTTTTCTTAAGATTTATGTATTTGGTTGCGGAATAAACTTTGAATTAATTATATTGCGAAATCTGTATTCAGAATATTTCATACTTATGCCTTTGTTAATGGTATAAATTACCTTCTACGATGTAAGTTAAAAACAAAATAATTTTGTTTCCATATTTAGGTAACTTCTTTATCCAAATGAGTTTCAATATCTTCTGATCAATCCCATTACATGGAAATACACTAGCCCACAACGTCGTGTGGTGAGATTTTGAAAGTTGAGACGCTACGCTAGACACCAGCACTGACTTTGCAATCAATCATGTCAATCCATTCTGTCTCGCCATTAATAGCAACAAGGTAGATTTTATTACTTTTTGTTATAGATATTGACAGTTATCTCTCTGAGTTACACAACTACTTACTTTGCAATGTTTGTATGTCCGGACCATACCTTAAATTATGTTTGGGACTTTACTTAAAATATACAGAACTATTATATTTTTTTATCTTACTTGACTCAATAAATCTGTGTCTGGCTCGATGAAAATGATGCCGAGACACAGAAATATGCCTTCAGTTATTGGCACAGATTGACTTTAATGCCAGTTGAAAGTATTGTTTCACCCAGGAAAATGGGCAGTGCATGTAAGATCATGATTAGAAACAATGTGGTAACTCAATGGCTGTCCTTGATGAGTTCAACATGTACCTTGTATACAATTTGCTTTGATTGATACTTAGAAATTGCGATGGTCTTTACAAAAGAATATCCTTGTCATTTTGATTGTAGCCTTTTGGATAATCGATAACGGTAAGCGACGAAAGTTGAAAGGTGTATGCTATGACTTATAGCCATAATAAGCTTAGTCAGACAAACTTTCGAAAAACGCAAGTGATTGTAGGGCAAAGCTTAAAAAAATCATAGAGAATGATACCTTAAAAACTATTTTCACACTATCTTGGCTTCTTTCTCATTCCTTTTCATCTCCCTAAGTCTTGACCTTTTTACTAGTTTCTCTCATTTATTTAACACCAGCTATTCTCTCTAAATGGACTAATCGTCTCATTGACGGATTATTCGATATTTTAATTCAAAGAAACTAAAACGAGCTATTTTAATTTGTATTCTAGAAAATAAAAACTGAGAAAGTTAATCCTAACTTTAGTGATTCTTGATACACGTTTCTATTGCATGTTGGTTTTCTGTTGTTGCATCTGTTTGCAAATAGAACTCAATACGTAAAATAAAGGGTGTTTTTTTTAGAAGTGTTGTTTTCATTCTGGCAATACTTTTTTCGGAGTTGGTCTTTTTGACAGCTGTCACTTGATTTATGCTCAGTTTGGTTTGCCATTTCATAATGAGTAGACTTACTCCTAAACAATGTTTGCAAATCGTGCAAATTTATTACCAAAATAATGGTTTGGTTCGCGCGACCCGTCGCACACTGCGTCCAATATTCGGTCGACATAATCGCAAAGTAGAGTAGGTAATTCAAGCAACCATGGATCGGTTTCGCACCACATTTACTCTAGTGGATAATGCGCATCCTCAGAGACGCCGTACAGTACGCACCGAAGACGCTACTGCTGCTGTGGAGCAGAGTATCGAAGAAGGCAAAAGAATGAGTCAATCCGCCATCGCGCGCAACAATTGGAGCTATGCCCATCCACTTTATGGAAGATTTTGCGGAAGGATAAGGATCTTGGTTTGCGATCTTACAAAATCCAACTCGTACAAGAATTGAAGCCGAACGAGCTCACTTTTGGTTGAATGGGTACGTTAATAAGCAAAATTGTCGCATTTAGAGTGATCATAATCCACAAGCCATTCAAACCATTGTTGAGACGCCGTTATATCCTCAAAAAGTCACTGATTGGTGTGCTCTATGGGCATAGGGAATCATTGGTCCATATTTCTTCAAAGATGAAGCCGGTAATAATGTTACAGTCAATGGGGAACGCTATAGAGCCACGATTAATCGTGCGATTTAACACCGCTGGACTATTTTTTGTGGAGTTATGTGAAGTCGCCCGAGATGATTGACGCCTTGGAAGAGAATATTCGGCGCGTTAGTACTGACAAACGGCCCCAATTGCTGCAAAAAGTGGTCGAAAATTGGGCCTCTCAGCTGGAATTTATTTGAACTAGCTGCGGAGGCCACTTGCCCGAAATCGTTTTTAAAAAATAATGGCAGGTCCTTATCTTTATAATAAAGCTAAATTCTTGGCCATAACATTAAATTATATGCATTTTATTTCTTCCTGAAAACCACACTTCTAAGAAAACACCCTGCATAATATCTGGTTATTTATTACGAAAGTTTGTACAGAACTCAGCAACGAGGCTTTTGTTTTTGCCTCACCCAACAGTTAATAGTTCAAAATGGCTGGTTATGAAAGAAAAAGTTTGTTAATGTCAGTGTCATCATAAATTACAAACATAAACAATATCCAAATACTAGCAAGTGGGTGCATAAAGCATATTGTCATCTACCAAAACACAAACAAGCATTACAACAAACTGCTACTGCTAGAACAGTATTATTAGCAGAATAAGTAATATCAAAACATTTTTTTACTTAACCCTGAATCAGCTTCGAAAAATCATAAATTCCAATTCCAATGAATCGAAGTACAACAGAATATGTACACGCAAAAATGTTATTCTTTGTAGGGAAGTTTAATATGGTACCCTAAATCACTTGGGCATATATGGGTTAAAGCTGCTTCGAATATTTCGAATGGAAAGAACTTACTTATGTTTGTATTTATGTGCTATGGAAAAATGAAACACAATATCAGTGCAGAACATCGATTGCAGCACTACGAAAACATTCACAGACACACACAAATTGGTAATGCCACAGTAAAATTTCCATGCTACACGTGCTACGTGCCACATACTCAATCCTTAAGTCGATGTTTGCAGCAAGTATGCTGCTTTCATTCGATTGAATGCGACAAATATTTTTAACGCAATAGAAACAATTTTTAATACGATCAGAAACTTGTTCAATTGAAAATTGTTTAGGGTTGAATGGGAGTGTGACTATATTTTTTTACAGACACACATACATACACACCCCCACACAAAGCACATCCAAACGCATTAGAAACTTTTGCAACAACTGTACTCACCAGCCCGGCATTTTTATGCCAATACTAATTTTCCACTAAGTCACTTTGCTCCACAATTCCGACTGCCTCTCAGCGCGTTTTTACAACTCAATTGTACATTGGAGTATATGTGGTATTCAAAAGTTTAAAGTGGGCGTATTTACATACAGTTATGTTTTACACATGCCAAAATGTTTTTTATTTGTTCTTTTTTAATTATTGGTGGAATTTTATGTTGTATTTATTTAATGAAAATCAACATGAAAAATTAACAAATAATTAAATTAATGAAATTAATTAAATACTTACATGAGTACCGTTTTATATACAAACATATTTACCTAAATGTATACGTGTATGTGTCTGCATTCACTGACCTACTTTCGAAAAAGAAGGTACTTCACTTGTATAAAAATCCAATTTAATATATTAGCATACAAATAACTGCATCGAAAAACTGTACGAAACGAAAGATTTCCCACTTCATCGTAAAGACAAATAAAAATAGATAGAAAAATGCTTGTGTCATAAGAGTTAGACACACATAAATACACTTACACACGCTTATACACATAACCTCGCATATCACCTTAAACTTTCACACACAATCCCGCAGAGAGACATTGTAGAATTTGCAGCCAACAGAAAGAGCAATAAATTGATTTATTACGCCATTGTCAGTGGCGACATTTGGTCCAAAAGTACAGCAACAAAATAGAAGGTGCAATTCTCTCTCTTAAAACAAAATTAATTCTCTGTTGGGCAGCTGGCTCAGAATCAGATTACACACACACACGTGATGTGTGTGACTACAATGTTCAACATTTTTTGAATTTTGCCATTATTGTAACTTTGCAAATTTATAGACTACATCGATGACGATTGGCATCACAAACATACTTCAGGCCTATGGGTGTGTGTATACGAGTGGATTGCTGTTTGTTTATATTTCCATTGGTACTACATATTGTAATCTCAGTGAATCATTAGATTAGGTTAGGTTAGAGTGGCTGCCCCATAGTAAGACACAGTTAGGACAGAATATTCCATTGTGATGCCCCAGGGTTGGATCAACAGTTTAAAGCCGGTTCTAAAAGGCGAGGTGGCAATTTGTTATCACTTGTGGTTTGGATATTGTCTGTCAAGAGGTATACTTGTACACTTTCTTATAATACTCATTCAACTCATATCGGTTGGAATGTAAGAAAAATTAAGCACCAGGCTAAGATGGGAATCGAACCAGAAACCTCATGGCTGAGAGTCTAGTGCTCTACCAACTAGACTATCGACGCTATCTCAGTGAAACATTAAATTCTGATAACTTAATAACCATAAAGTATTTGTTGATTTTATATGAGATACTTAAAAAAAATTATTTCGTATTTTGATTCAAGTATTGAAAATATTACTTACTTACTTACTTACTTAGCTGGCGCTACAACCGATGATCGGTCTTGGCCGCCTCCACAAAGCTTCGCCAGTCACTTCTGCTATGCGCGCGCTGGCGCCAGTTGATAAGGCCAAGTGCAGTCAGGTTGCCCTGCACCTGGTCTTTCCAACGGAGATTAGGACGTCCCCTTCTGCGTGATCCTCCACCGTGGTTCGAATAAAACACCTTTCTAGCCGGAGTGCTTTCTTCCATTCGCTCAACATGACCCAGCCAGCGAAGCCGCTGGAGTTTTATACGCTTGACTATGTCAGTGTCGGCGTACAGCTCATACAGCTCATCGTTCCATCTTATTCGATACACGTCGTCCACGCATACTGGACCGTAGATCTTACGTAGTATCTTCCTCTCGAACGCTCCTAACAGTCTCTCATCATTGATGGTCAATGTCCACGTCTCTGCGCCATACATTAGGACGGGAAGGATGAGGGACTTATAGAGCGTTATTTTCGTCGGTCGAGAGAGGGCTCTACTTCTTAATTGCCTACTGAGCCCGTAGTAACACCTGTTGGCAAGAGTTAGTCTCCGCTTGATCTCAAGGCTGACATTATTGTTGGTGTTTATGCTGGATCCTAAATAAACGAAATCCTTGACGACTTCAAAAGTGTAGTTGTCAACAGTGACATTTTGTCCAAGACGCCGTGACTCTTTGTTTGTTGACACAAGGTATTTCGTTTTGTCACCACTAGACCCACACGACGAGACTCCCTTTCCAGGTTGGAGAATGCTGCACTGACTGCTCGAGCGTTTTTGCCAATGATGTCAATATCATCAGCGTATGCTAGCAGCATGACACTCTTGTAGAAGATAGTGCCAGAGATGTCGATGTTCGCAGCTCGAATTATTTTCTCCAGCATTAGGTTAAAGAAGTCGCACGATAGGGAGTCACCTTGTCTGAAACCTCTTTTGGTATCAAATGGTGCGGAGAGGTCTGTCCCAATTTTCACTGCGCTGGTGGTGTTGGTCAGTGTCATTTTGCAAAGACGAATGAGCTTTGCAGGAATACCAAAATCAGACATTGCGGCGTACAAGTGATCCCTAATCGTGCTGTCGAAGGCGGCTTTATAATCGACAAATAGATGATGGGTGTCGATCTGTTTTTCTCGGGTCTTTTCCAGGATTTGGCGTAGTGTGAATATCTGGTCGATGGTGGATTTACCAGGCCTGAAGCCACACTGATAAGGTCCAATCAGTTTGTTGACGATGGGCTTCAGTCTTTCGCACAGTACGCTCGATAGAACCTTATATGCAATATTAAGAAGGCTGATCCCACGGTAGTTGGCGCAGATCGTGGAATCACCCTTCTTATGGATTGGGCAGAGTACGCTGAGATTCCAATCACTTGACATGCTTTCATCTGACCACATTCTGCATAGAAGCTCATGCATGCGTTTTTTGAACGCCTCCGGTCTTAAACAACTCAGCAGGCAGGCCATCTGCACCTGCAGCCTTATTGTTTTTCAGCCGAGCAATGGCTGTTAAGACCTCCTCCTAGTCAGGCGGCGGTACTTCAACGCCGTCAGTGATTGGGGTTTCCGGAGTGGGTTCCGCAGTGGCGGGATTATTGCCGTCTTCGCCATTAAGCAGCTGCGAAAAGTGCTCCCTCCATAATCTCATTATGCCCTGGATATCTGTCACCAGATTTCCATCTTCATCCTTGCAGGAAGAGGCCCCGGTCTTCAAACCAAGAGTCAGGCGTCTTATTCTTTCAAAGAATTTTCGGACCTCGTTCCTGTCCCGCAACATTTCGATATCATTGAACTCGCGTCTTTCTTCATCTCTTTTCTTGCGCCTGAAAAGACGTTTCTCCTCCCTCCTCAACTTTCTGTATCGCTCCTTAGCAGCTCGCGTTGCAACTGACTGCAGGGTGGCTCTATAGACTGCGTTTTTTGCTTCAGTAGCATCGCGACACTCTTGGTCGTACCACATATTTCTCCGTCGACGGTGGTAGCCTAGCACCTCTTCGGCAGCCGTACGCATAGAGCGGGAAATGTGCGTCCACTGTGCGCATATATCATCAAGTTGAGGGGTGTTTTGCGAAAGGAGAAGTGCAAGTTGGTTGGCAAAGACTTTGGCTGTCTGTTGTGATTGCAGCTTTTCGACATCCAGCTTTCTCTTTGTACCTATCCGTACGCGATTTGCTACACATATACGTGTGCAGACCTTGGCTGCAACCAAGTAGTGGTCTGAGTCGATGTTTGCACCACGTATTGTGCGTACGTCTAGTACATTGGAAGCGTGCCTTCCGTCGATCACAACGTGATCAATTTGGTTTCGTGTGTTTTGATCAGGGGACAGCCAAGTGGCCTTATGGATATCCTTATGTTGGAATATGGTGCTACTAACTGTCATGTTTCGTGCCGCGGCGAAGTCGATCAGTCTCATACCGTTATCGGTGGCTTCGTCGTGGAGACTGAATTTTCCGATCGTCGAACCAAAGAGACTCTCCTTGCCCACCTTGGCATTAAAGTCGCCTAACACGATTTTAACATCGTGGCGGGGGCAATGCTCATAAGCTTTGTCGAGGAGCTCGTGGAAGTCATCTTTGGTCGTTTCATCCTTCTCATCCGCCGGGGCATGGACACAAATTAGGCTGATGTTGAAGAATTTTGCATTGATGCGGATAGTGGCTAGGCGCTCGTTCACCGCCGTGAACCTCGAGACTAGATGACGCAGTCTCTTCCCAACCACAAATCCAACACCAAATTCGTGTCTCGACGCATGACAGCTGTAGTAGATATCACAGGATGCTCTTTTGGAGCAACTCTGTCCCGTCCATCGCATTTCCTGTACAGCGGTGATGTCAGCTCTATATTTTTGGAGGACATCCACCAGCTGGATAGAGGCACCTTCCCTGTAGAGGGTTCGGACATTCCAGGTGCATATCCGTAAATCGTTGTCCTTTGGGCGTTTGCGGGAGTCGTCAACATTAGAGGGGTTCATTATCCGAGGCTTGTTTGGAGGTTTCATTGGAGGGTATTTTAACGTGGTGGGTTCCAAGCCCGACGCACAACCATTCATTCAAGGCCATGGAGAAGCCCGCCGCACACATTAGTTAACTCACTGACGGTTGTCAGATCGCTATCCAGGGGACGCCACGAGGAGGCTGTGTGTCGACTTGAAACGTAGAAGCGCAAGGATCGACCATGGACGCACCTGCGACTGTCACGAACTTTACCTTGTGTCCTACGCCCCAGGCCCCCCATTGAAAATATTACAGACATAAATTGATGCTCATATTAGATTTAAACTGATTAATATCTATCATACAAGACTATAATTCTTATCCCATAACTTGTGATATGAAAAAAACTGCCAGCTTCTGCAAAATGCTAATCTTTTGCTATATCGCCAAAAACTCGCTAACTCTTTTTTCCCCATAAGTTCATCTCATATAATTTCATTTACATTATACTGTGCGGCAAATTGAGGGTGACAGAAACTGATCGTGATCAGAGTCTACCTGTTGGATATACGAAGTGCTCCTGAGTACCGTTTTTGGCCTAATAAACATCCAATTTTTGTTTTATATGATCATAAAGTTTAGCCATTTCTGACCATGATAATATAATAAAATATAATATACCTTGATTATTTTTACATCTGTGTTGAGAACCTTATTGTAAAATACTACAAAAAACATTTTTTCGGAATGTATTAACCCAGTATCTCCTTGCCTTGTAGGAACGACGTTTAGGCCAAAAACGCACAGTACTCAGGAGCACTTCGGCTATCCAAGAAGCATACTCTGATTACGATCTTTTTTTGAGTGTTGTGTTATTATTGCTTTTCAATTACTTAGCTACATAGGTTAGATATCGAAAAATAACACAAAAGCTTCAAACTTATAAACACTGTTAAACCAAATGTATCCTTTTGTTTTTGTGAGAAAATAGTGGTCATCAATTGCAGTCACAGTGCAGTAATGAAATTTTACGGTCATAGCAGATTCTTCGATACTGTCAACTTTATAGGATAGCTCACTTACTTAACAGCCAGACTAAAGTTCTTAAAAAACTCGTTGTAATTTGCTAACTAAAAACGATATGTGCAGATCAATACCGTTACATTGAAAATGGATTGCCAAGTCGGTACAGATTTCTAGACAAAGCGAATGAAATTCTTAAAATCGCTTCGCGTACCAATTCCAGGCTGTAGGAAAGAATTTAGACAATCTTTTTCAGAACACGATGTTATTAATAAAATCTTTAATTCAACAAGGGTCAAACTTCTGGGTAAATGTCAAAAAGAATTTGTGTCTCTGTCTCTTACTTTCGAGACGTAATTAGCCATCTGAAAATGTAAAGTTAGAGCAAATCTCCCACTATTCTCTCACTATATAAAATCGTAGCTGAAACAGAAAAACATTTTTTTTTTGGAAAATGGTCCCTTTGTAGAAAACTACCAACTTCACCAGAGCAACCACCAATTATTTGTACTACTGGGACAATATCAGAAAAATGTAGTGATATAAATAATGTAATGTATATAAATAAAGACCCAAATGTTTGTGGGTGCCAGTCAGTCTTTGCCTTTTTGCTCTTCTGTCATTATTTTCATGAATTTGGATGAACCCAAAAAAACGATTAAATTTGATTTGTTGCATAAATATATTTTGGGTAAATATTGAAATGTGCTGGACCAAATCACCAATAAGAGAATCGCCATTGATATTGGCAGATTTTCGTAGCTTAAATCAATATACATACATAGTACATACACAAAGCATAAGGGACAAAATTTATATCGTTATGTGTACATAGATTCAAAAAATAAATGCGTACATACTTATACACATGTATGTACCTATATAACATAGAAAATATTATATAAGCATACATACATATATACATCATCGTACATGCATAGATAAATTCTTATTAACATAGATAATTCCCAATAATTTTAGATCGTATGGTATGTGTGTTTAAGGCTTTCAAAATGAAACAACCTTTTTAACAATAAAGACTCAGAAAGTTAGTAAGTAGGTGAAGAATAACAGGAGTGGATGTAAGGAACAAGAATATAAGCAGAAGCAGAGCTAGAATTTTTAAAACGGATAATTTTGAAAACAACTCAAGTTAATTAGAATTAAAGCCTCTGATTTTGCGCCCAACTGAATATAATAAATCATATTTTCAAAAAATTATTGCTTGATTTATAGTAATTGAAAAAAAAGCTATCATGGAATGATAAGCGTAAAATAATTATGGCTTCCATGGCGTATACGTGATTTGTTGCTTAAGTACGTGCTCATGTTGCACTCAAAGTCAATATATTGTATGTATATTCATTCTATATATACACACTAACTCACATACACACATATACTCGTACATATATATACGAAAGCATGCCCACACACATATATATGTGTGTGGCTGCCTAAGTAAAACACATTTCTTCTTTGAGGACAATAGACAGTATGTCTGCCGCTTCAAAGTAAACTGAGCATGGTATTGCTTTAATACAATAATTACAATAAAAATATGTTTATATAAAACTTGTTGTATGTAGATTTGACAAGTAGCATATTGTAATTCTTGTTGTTGCTGTCGCTGTCATTGTTGAATATTGTGTTGCTGTTAATGACTTTTATGTACGTATATTTTACGTATGTATGTATTGCTTTACACAAGAAATGCCAAAAAATCATGCAACATGCAATTTACGACATGCGACCAACTTTCACTTTTGACATGGCATGTGTAATTAGTGTTTCTAATAGAGGAAAAGGAAGCAACAACAGTTGAGTTGAACAACAGCAGTTGATGCAGCGAAAAGAATACGGTATAATTAAACTGAAGGATAACGAACAATGGCAGCAACAAAAACCGTAACTGTTATTTAAAAATGCACGCTATCATTAACAACTCACCTTTCAGTTTTTGGGTGTTAAACTGCATTTAAATGCCAACGGAAGTTGTATATACATGTAAATATTTACCATATGCATGTAGTTGTGCACGTATGTGTAAGTATAACGTTTGACGCTTTTTAGAAGGGTTTAATTTTCAATTCTATTTTTAGCCATTGTATATTTAATTTATAGTTAAATTGTTAAGACCTTGGTATGCGTTAAGTTTACATTGTGTTTCAAACTCTGCTGAGGCTTAATAAATATGTGAATTAACAAAAGAAACAAAATTCACTTGCAAGTTCACAAGCCACGTTTCTTGACCTTGATTGTTGTATGAGCAATGTTTTAGCGAAATAGGCAATGAGACGTAAGAGAGAGAGAGACAGAGTGTTTCAAAGAAAGGAGCTCTTAAATTTGTAAGAGTTAAAGGTAAATCAAGAAAACTTTAGTAGAACAATAACGAAATAGTAAATACAAAGGAGAGAACTGCAGGAGGGAAGAGAGAGAAACAGAAAGAAAAACACAACACAGTTACAGGAAAAAGTAAAGGGAAATTAAAGTCTAGAAGGAGAACGATAGATATAGTAAACAGAGAGAAGGTAAAAAGAGAGTAAATGATAGAGAAAAGGAGAGAAGCACTTAGAAGGGAGAAAATTACAAGGTTGTGATGAAGCAATAGAGTATATAGTTAGATAGAAAGCGAGAGAGAAAGACAGAAGAAGGGAAAGGGGAGATTTGGAGAAAGAAAATGTTTTTAATGGGGAGCAGAAAAATAAATTGATGAGGAGTCAGAATTGAGCTAAGGAGGGAGAAAACAAAAACAGAACAGAAAGGCCTAAAAACGGTAGAACGAGAATTGGTAATTCTGGTGCTTAAAAGTTAGAAAAAATAAAGTTTTATTTATAGCAAACAAAATTTTTCAAGAAGCTCGAGTTTATATGTCTGCTTTTCCCTTATAAGAAGAAATTTGTATGAAAACAAAACCACCAAAAATACTCCGAGCTCTCTAACCCTTTTATTTTGGAAGACTATGGTCACAATACGACGGACCTTTATATAAATGTAGAGTGAGGCAAAAGTGGTCGCTGTGGCGTAGTGGTAGTGCGTTGGACTGCTACGCAGAGTGTCCGGGCACAGGCAAAACCACCTCTTGGCAGGCAATGGCAAACCCACAAGAGTAAAAATTGCTATGAACAGCTTTTCACTTCGCCGTTCGGATTTGGCATTAAACTGTAGGTCCCTTCCATTCATGTACAAATATAACACGCACACCATGCGTGAGCTCGGCCTAGGCCCTCTGTTGTGCCATTAAAAGTAAAAGTAAAATTAAGTGAGGAAAAAGTAATTTCAGAATATGAATGTGCCATAATTTTTGGAAATGATATCAAATGTCATTGTGTTTTGACATTTATATTGTAAAAATTGATATGAAGCGATAAACACCTCCAAATCAGCCGTAAAACGAGCATAAATGTGTTTCAACTCAGGAGGTTGTCATTTGACCTTTACCATTTTTTTTTTAACTTAATGTCATTAATTTTACATCTACAAATAAAGATTCCGTGAAAACAGAGACCATGTTTTTTTCGTTTTTAAAATAACACAATGACAATACTTTTACCCCACCTTGTATATACACTTAAATAGTACATAATTATGTATCTCAGACTAAACATAAAAACACGCTGCGTTACGGTTTCGGTAATCGCTTGCACGCATTACTCATATTACTGATGGATACGTGACAGTTGGCTACGTTGCAATACGCTGCTTTAAGTATGCATAATCAATCCTTTATTCCTGCACAAAAAGACTCCATGTCTAACATATCCCTGAAAAATATTTGACACTTTAGTAGCACTTAAACATAGAGAAATTCATTGAAAATGTAGCATAAGCTGTAAGAACAGAGTAGCGATGGGGGAAAAAATAAACTCTCATATGAATACGAGTAACTGCGCCCTCAGAAATATTGTCAAGGTTTTTTCTTCCGACTATTATACGAATATACCTAGAATGATTCAATATATAATATAAGGTGTACGTGTATTTTTTGCCAGTCATTTCAAGTACAAATAAAGATAATTACAATTTCATTTTATTTATTTTTTATTTAACCATAAAGGCAAGGCATTCGATTTTAAGTAACTTGCCAATGTGCATTTCACGTGCTGCATTGTGCTGCATAATGAATAATGCAAATGAGTGGAAATACACACAGAACACACATTCAGAGATTTACCTATGCAATCTGCTGCATTAATGAACATCAATCATTTTTACGAAAAAGTCTGTGTGAATAGTGAACTCATACATACTTACTTACAAACGAGTACTCGTACATATTGCAGAAATGTTTTATAAAATGCATCAATGAAAGTCAAAAATGAAAAAAAAATTTTAATTTTTATGTAAACAAAAAGAAAAAACTTTATCCAGGACCTTTATTTATGTACCTGCAAAAATATGTACTTATAAACTGAAACAACTGAAAAGGGTATGCCAAAGGAACTGATAGATTCTCTCTGGGTATACGAGTAGTAAAATCATAACAAACATTACAAAGATAATGTCTGTGAATGAAAAAACAAGAAGAAATTAAGATATAAAAAGAATGAGTGATTTTTAAATGCTTCTTCCTCTTCTTTGACGATGATACTGCTACTGATTTTTATCACGTTTACGTTTTGCATTCATATAATTTATTGTCGCAATTTATTATTGTACGAGAAATTCGTGCGTTGCTATGAATTCTTGATTCAAATGTTGCCAAACAAAGAACACAATAAAAAACAAAGCGTTTCTGTGTTCTTGATTATAACTTCAATTCAAATAAAATGTCCTTTACCTGTTACCGACAAGAATCTTCCTTTTCATATACACTTGCGGGTTTGCATACACTTACCGCAACGTGCCAATTTGGAAATTGCACCAACCCACCAGGAAATTGCTATAGCAGTTCTGATTTTCAGTTTCGGAATTCATTATTCAAACGTGATTAGCAGACTCTAAGAAAGAGTTTGAAGTGATGGTTATTTATTGTTTCAGTTAAATTGAATGATTCAGATTTTCCGACTTTCCTATTCAGAGTTCCGGTAAATTTTTTTCAAATTCTATTTACCTTTTTTGAATAAAATTGATGAGTGGTTTTATGAAGCCAATGTGATTCTGATTCTTTTCTAAGTTCAGTCTCATGCTTTCTGATTATTGTGCTCAGATTCAATTTGACTATTTTATATCCAATTCGACCCTCTCTGAATTCAATTCACTATTTTTAATGTACTTATTTCCATAAATCAATGATTTTTGAAATTAATCTGGCCATTCTTACTTATTTCAAATTCACCGCCTCTACATTCAGTTTGACTAAGTTTAATGCTGTAATTCCATTATTTCGAATTAAAATTGTCATTCACGAAGTTCAATGTGATCATTCCGAATTCAAATTGATGCTTCTTAAATTAAGCTTGACTTGTCCAAATTTAGATTTATTTTTTGAGATTAGCATTAATTCTTCCAGAATCCATTTTGACTGTATTGAATTCAAAACTACAAATGAAGTTTTTTCAAGACTTACAGAATTTTATGCAATTTGGATGAGCGTCTTTTTGTCATTAATTTTGAATGCAAAAGTTAAATGAAGTCGTTTTTTTATGAAGTAAAAAAACCATTTAAAAATGAAGGATTAAAAAGTTTGGAAGTCCTGAATTTAATCTACTTCATCGATCTTGAAGTTTGTAACGGCTGTTTATATTTTGGTCGCCGTGGCGTAGTTGCTCGTGCGTTGAGGTTGAAGGCCAGGAACAAGGGGTTAACAATGAGAGTGGCGATTTTAACGCCTTCTGAAATTTATCCATTTCAATGTTAACTCAATTTATATTCTCAAATCGAATTGAATTATTACTAACTCAAATCACATCATATACTTTTTGGCTAATCCCATAGTATAATAAAGAAGTAGACTAAATAGAGTGAGTAGTATTTAAGTAATATGGATTGTCAAAAAATGAGCTAATAAAAAGTCGTTAACAATACATTATCAAATATTTTACATTGTTTTATATATTTATACAATTTTTATTCTTGCATTTTTATTATAAGCAACTATTTATGCCTTAAAATTTATGCCTTTTCGTTATTTTTTTGGACATCAAAATCAATTGATTTAAAAATTTTTGTATTTTTAAAGAGGCATGAATTCCAGCTTAAAAAAATATTATGTGCATAAGTGGAACGCCCTACAGAAGTTTACTTCTTCAACGTGGCCGAAGGAATTTTCAACAAACTTGTTTTAAAATTATTTATGCGCTGATTTATGCAAACGATTTATGCCTTATATAGTTCAGTTTGATGATTTCCTGTTTCCAGGTGTGCTACATGTGGATTAACTTCATTTTGACCGTTCGCATTTCCAATGCATGCAACTTCCTCTGCGAAATCATCATCTCCATCAAAATATTCACACTCAAAGCATGCGAATTTATTTTCTACATCATTATAATTATAATCTTCATCATTATAATAATCATCATCATCAAAATATTCAGGTGGAAAATTTGCCACTTGCCGATCTGAGAACTCCCGAATGTTATCATGTTGACTAGAAACTCGTCTATGTTTTGTTATGCTGATGCGAGGTTTTTCTTTCCACGGAGGATATATTTTCAGGAAAATTTTCAAGTAAATCTTCTGCTTTTCTATTTTGTTGAGAAGCTACGAATTCGCCCACCTCAATGACTGCCTGGTGCTGTATGATCTGTAAACCTTCATTGGGACTCAATGACATGAGTGTGTGCAATAATTGGCTCTAATGAGCCCATTCATGCTGTCTCTCCGCATTAGTCTTTGCGAGATGTTTTTCAATGAAAGTTGAATTCGGTTATGTTTCAAGTTGCTTGCGAAGTCTACACTCTCACGATCTCTCGCTACTGGTTTTTGGGTTTATTTCACTATAGCAGAATTTTTCGATGAAGTCTATATTCTCGCTGTCTCTCAGCAGAAGTTTTTGCTAGAGATTTTATCGTAACACAATCGCCCAAATTTTTTGTGCCTCGCAATTGTTTTCTTTTCTAAATTTTTTTCTATACTCAGTGCCTTCTAACATTCAAGTTTGAATCATAAGCGAATCAGCGCCCACTATCAATCGAGTTTGATTCGTATTCGTGGATACATGTGAATGCATATGTGCGTGCTGCCCATCATTATGTGCATTATATGCGTCCTAGTTTTTTTCATACTTGATTGGTAGAGGGCGTTGCCCTTCATTTCCGTGACAATTTCCGTTTTGCCACGATCATCTTTTACCCCCCTTGTAAATATAATAACGATTCTAAAGAACTATACATCAATAACTGTGTATTTTACTTTGGCTAATCTGAAATGAATTTGTTGTTATTTTTAAATTAAATTTTACTAAAGGCATTTTCTATGTAGTAAATTCAATATCATTTTTCTAAACTAAAGTTAAATCTTTCTAAAATCAATTTAATTTAAATTATTACTTCTTAAATCCATATTTCAGCAATTCTCATAATTCTCCCCATTTCCTCCTGGGCATGTGTATTTGCAAATAAATGTACTTATTTATTTTTGTAATGCTGCAAGTAACAACAACTTTAAATTCCCCACAAAGGCATTATAAAGTACTTTATACGATTACGCAACGCAACGCATCGTAAACGTGTAGGCGTTTCCACTTTTCTTGCTATTTTAAGTTTATTTACATTTATTTCTGAGAATTAATAAGCTGTGAAACATTTTTCTACAAGTAAATCATTTGTCTAGGATATTGCAAAGATTTATAATTCCCTTTAGCCAATTTATGTTATTTGCACAGAGGAAAGTGACTTCTATCTGATAATTTTACATAATCTTTTGTTTAATGGAAATGAGCCTAAAAATTAATATTATAATTAATCTTTAGCAAAATTACCTCATGGATAAGCAATACCTAAATCAGTTCTGGATTTGAAATGGCTATGATATTTGAGTGTCCACTACTGTGCTGGCGTTACTAAAAAAGTACATACTTTGTAAGCGCTAATTAAGTACGTTTTGCTAAAGATAGTTTAATTCTGACTAAAAATTTAAATTTTCAACACTGAAATCACCAATATAATAAAATAAATACATACTTATATAAATTGCCATAAATAAATATAAAATACAATAGAACAAGTCCAAAAAATCTAGGACAAGAAATTAAAAAATGTTATGCAAACAATAGTCAGCCGTAAGTCAGTCCGTTTAGTTAAATAGCAATTTTTCTTTCAATTGCCCTTGGAATAAATCTCACTATACTGCTTCTTATTTCCACTAATAAATCCTTAACACCATGCAACAATTCTTACTTGATTGATGTTTATGCCTCAATCTAAGGCAATTACTGCTGAGAAAAAAGGAGAAAGCAAAAACATAAAACTCAACACTTTTGTGTCACCACCCAGATCTTGTTTCTGCTCATGCGAGTAGGTTAGAACTTTTAGTTATTTGTTAAAGTAAAAGTAGGCGAACATAACTTCTGCTAGGCTGATGCCACAAAGAAGTTACAACCAATGCCACACTGCTGCATATGGCGGATGTTGTACAGCATCAGCTGAATTAGAAATATACGCAGAGTATATAAAGTGGTCGCTGTGGTGTAGTGGTAGTGCGTTGGACTGCTACGCAGAGTGTCTGGGGTTCGAATCTCGGCACATGCAAAATCAAAAAGTAGAAAAGATAATTTTTCTACCCGGCACCACATCTTGGCAGGCAATGGCAAACCTACAAGAGTAAAAAATTGCTATGAAAAGCTTTTCACTTCGCCGTTCGGATTCGGCATTAAACTGTAGGTCCCTTCCATTCATGTACAAATATAACACGCACAACATGAGTGGATGCGAAAAGCTCGGCCTAGGCCCTCCATGGGTTTTTGTGCCATTAAAAGTAAGTAATATAAAGTTTACAAACAATTCGTTCATAAAATTTCCATTAGACGACAAATTCAAATTACAATTATTTCATATTACCCGCACACTCGAATTACACACACACTCGAATTTCCCCAACGATATATTTCCCGTGATGCATTTGCTGCTTGTAAAGCTATGCACGAGCATGAGGCTGTCGGTGTGTATGCCTAAACGAATATGTATGTATGTGTGAGAATAAATGCAAGCAAAATTTTAAAGTGACTTCTTCGTTCACCTTGCCAAACTTTAGTTTTATTAAAATTCCAATTTAGTTGCCGTTCAAATTATAACGACATCAATGCTGATATAAAAAATTATTGCACTTTTTCTTTAATCTTCTTTTTCGGATTAAATTGTGAATAAATATGAATATACATATATATATATTTACTCGCATATATACTCAGTTGACAACTTCGAAGTTCTCTCAATGACTTCAACCTGTTTCATATGTAAATGTGGCGTAGTACTGTGCTTAGACTTTTGTCAGTCTTCCGGTGCCTTACCTTATATGTACCATAAACACATACTTATATACTTGTATATAAAAAAGCAGACCCACTTTGTTTTTGAAACGTCTCCATTTTGGCTAGTAACGATTAAGCATCCAGAGCACAAATATTTTGATTTGTCAAGTCATTCATCAGTAGGTATTTATTTTTTAAAGGCTATACATACTTTAATTTTCGAATAGCCAAATAGCAAAGGTACATATGTACCGAAGGTAAGATCTCGGACCACAGAGAACTATTAAGCTCCTTTTTGTTAATGATATCTATAAGGATCGAGATAAGATTTTTGTCAACGCCATGGATTACAACAATGTACCCATCTTTCATTCCCCTACTCAATGCCTCCCGCCCTTCTACCCTTTTCAAACTCCCTCCTTCTCTATTGTTCCATTTTTCTTTAAACCACCGTTCTCAGGCACCACTTTTTCCCCTTCCCTTATCTAAATCGCTCTCTAACCCACCCACTTTCAAAGCTTCTCCTTTCTTACTTTACTTTACTTTTAATGGCACAACAGCCCATGGAGGCCCTAGGCCGAGCTTTTCGCATCCACTCATGTTGTGCGTGTTATATTTGTACATGAATGGAAGGAACCTACAGTTTAATGCCGAATCCGAACGGCGAAGTGAAAAGCTTTTCATAGCAATTTTTACTCTTGTAGGTTTGCCATTGCCTGCCAAGAGGTGGTGCTGCGTAGAAAAATTATATTTTCTACTTTTTGATTTTGCCTGTGCCGAGATTCGAACCCCGGACACTCTGCGCAGCAGTCCAACGCACTACCACTATGCCACAGGGACCACTGTAGCTTCTCCTTTGACTTCCCACTTTTCTCTCAACTCTCCTGTTATTAATCTCCCTCTATCCCTGTCAACTTGCTTCCCTACTCTTACTATCTCAATCACCTTCTTCTATACTTATCTCTCTCTATCTTACAACCTATATCTCATATACTTTTCCTCTGTCTCTTCTTTTCTCTCGATCTATTCCCCTTTTCTACTTCTCTTATCACGCTTTCTGTCCCCTAACCCCTATTTGTCATTCACTCTCTTTATTTCTTTAGTTTATTTTCTCACGACATTTATTCCAAATCTCTTTCTCTTTCTTTCTCTTGTTTCCCCTCTTTATGCCCCCTTTTCATATCTCACTTCTTGCTTTTTCTCTCTTCACGTTTCTCTCCTCTCGTTTCTCTCTTCACGTTTCTCTCCTCAAGTTTCTCTCCTCACGTTTCTCTTCGTTTTTCAATCCTCTCCCTTTTTTTCATTAGTTTTTCAACAGCTTATTACTCTTTTGGTCGCTGTGGCGTAGTGGTAATGGGTTGGACTGCTACGCAAATTGTCCGGGGTTTAAATCTCGGCACAGGCAAAATCAAAAAAACCAAAAACTAGAAAAAATTATTTTTTTTACACGGCACCACCTCTTTGCAGGCAATGGCAAATCTACATGAGTAAGAATTGCCTATGAAAAGCTTTTCACTTCGCCGTTCGGATTCGGCATTAAACTGTAGGTCCCTTCCACTCATGCACAAATATAACACGCACAACATGAGTGGATGCGAAAAAGCTCGGCCTAGGCCCTCCATGAGCTGTTGTGCCATTAAAAGTAAAGTAAGTAAGTATTACCCTTTTCATTCTTCGTCTTCTCTCCGTTCTCACCTCCATCTCTTTCCAGTTTTCCTTTACTCTATTCCTCTCTATCTTTCTGTGCCCTTTTTTCATTTCGCCTCAACCAAATTAATGAAAATTATAGTTTCGAAAATTTACTCAAAACGAAGATTATTTAATTTATTTAACTAACATATTTTTATTTAATAATACCGACTCAGTGCTTAACTATGTGACCATAAAGTATTTTTGTTCCAGTTAAAATTAGGCAAGATAATAAACATCAATCTTTCCCCAATTAATATAAGTAAAATTGTAAGAATACTCAATTGTTCTTGAGAAATTAAAGCTGATTTAAAAAAAGAGCGTTATCATATGGACCGCGTAAGCAGTAATACAAATCAGTAGTAGTCAATGTAAGGATTTATTTTGTATGCTTCTTTTATATAAATACATTAAGTAACAATGTAACCAAATACGATGAAAAAGGCGCAAAGTTTATTGGTGAAATTTTAACCTTTACTCGTACATTGCAAAGTACAAGTCTATGTCATGTTAAAAGAGCATTAACAATTTCAGCAGTTCACTTGCAATATCAACAAGTTGATTTTGTAACACATTTTTATAGCTTCCCTGCAGTGCAAAAATGAGTTAGCCTCAAAAATTAACTAGTATATTATGTAGCCAAAAACGAGCTAGTTAAGATATTAACTCAAAACTGATGATGATTACAAAGAATTTATTTCAATGATGCTATTAAGTTGTCTTGTAACTCTCATATACATACTTTACAATATTATTCACTCAAAGGAATTTGTATGTTCTATTTTTAGCATACTACTGTGGGCAAAAAGTAGTAAGACTTTGTTTATAATTTAAAATTTTTTTATTCATTCTTCCAAATCTATTTCGTCCCTTTCAAAGTATTCCCCCCCGGCCCCAATACACTTGTGCCAACGTTTTTTCCAATTCTCGAAACAGTTGTTAAAGTCAATTTCCGGAATAGCCTTCAATGCGCTTAGCGATTCATGTTTAATGTCTTCAATTGACTCAAAACGGTCAAACGGTCCACGAAGCGGTGTTTTGAGTTTAGAAAATAGCCAAAAGTCACACGGTGCTAAGTCAGGCGAATAGGGTGGTAGGGTGGTTGCGGAACGATATCAGTCGAATTTTTGGCAAAATGGTCTCGTAAAACCTCTTCTTAGGCCCAAATGATGTTTTAAAATGGGTTTCACTGATCCTTCCGATATTCCAACGATGCCAGTAAGGTCTCTGACTGTTAATCGTCGATTCTCGATTCTCGAGCACCAATTCCTTGTTTTATTGACGTGTTGATCATCAGTTGATGTTGATGGCCGGCCTGGACGTGGTTCGTCGTCAACGCGTTCTCGACCATCTTTGAACAATTTGTACCAATCAAAAACACTTGCTCCTTGCTCGCGACATACAATTATCACCGAAGGTCTTTTGCAACATTCTGAACGTTTCGGCACCAGAAATTTGATTCCGCACACAAAATTTAATGGAACTTCTTTGTTGAATAATTTCACTCATTGTGAAAATCGCCGAATGCACTTTTTGTACTTCAGAACTTCAGAAAGACAAGCGTATACTAAACACTAATGATTATTTTGATGTGACATTTGGCACAGATGTCACCGACAGTCATACCAACCTTAAAAAAATATATTTTGATGAATGGGTTTCCGCGCGAAATTTAAATTAAAAAGTCTTACTATCTTTTGCCCACAGTAGTATACGAGTATGTATGCACGAGTACCTTCAGATGTAGAATCATATTTACATATAATATATTCTGAATATAAACGGTTTTTTTTTAGAAGTGTGGTTTTTAATCAGGCAATACTTTTTTTTGGAGCTGGTCGTTTGGGCAGCTGTCACTTGATTTATGCTCAGTTTGGTTTGCCATTTCATAATGAATAGACTTACGCTTGAACAATCTTTGCAATTATTGAAATTTATTATTAAAATTCATGTGCTTTGAAAAAAGTGTTTCGCAAGTTACATCCATTTAGCGACGAGGCTCATTTTTGGCTCAATGGATACGTGAATAAGCAGAATTGCCGTATTTGGAGTGAAGACCAGCCAGAGGCAATTCAGCAGCTAGGAGCTACCAATGCATCCCGAAAAATTCAGGCGGCATCATTGGGCCGTACTTCTTCAAACACGATGAAGACCACAACGTTATGGTCAATGGAGAAAGGCACCGTTCGATTATACCATTTTGCCGAAAATGTAAGAATTGGACCTGGCCAACATGTGGATCCAACAGGGCGGTACCACATGCCACACACGCACGTGAAACCATGCATCAATTGAGAGGCGAATTTGGTGAGCAGTTAATCTCACGTATTGGTGCAGTCAATTGGCCACCAAGATCGTGTCATTTGACACCTTTAGACTATTTTTTGTGGAGCTATGTTAAGTCTCTTGTCTATAGGAACCAGCCAAACACGATTACTGCTTTGGAAGCCAACATTGAACGCGTCATTGCGTTTGGTGAGATTCCGGCCGAAATGTGTGAATAATGTGCCAAAATTGTACCTTCAGAATGATCTATTTGAAGTGTAGCCGCGGGCAACATTTAAGTAAAATTATATTTAAAAAGTAAATGGCAGAAATTAATTTATCGATCCAAATAAAAACGTCATTCACTTTTGTAAAATTTCTGTATTATTTTTCTTTTTCAAAATCCAAACTCGTAAAATAATCACCCTGTATTAAACTTTTTTTTTTGTAAGATGCTCACTCTTTAAAATGTTATATTCAACTCGATAATTAATTTGACACAATATCAGAACATATTATTTTATTAGCTAGCTCAAAAGTTATCAAGGGTAGGACAATTGTCTTTTTGTAGGACATCAGCGTAGAAAAACACAGTATATTGCGTATAACTGAGGTCGAGGAATCAACTAGTTTTGTTTTTTGTTTTGTTTTTGAGCTATTTAATTAACTAGCATTTGAGCTAGTTGCTTGCTCTGCAGGGTTTTAGCAAAAAAAACACAAGCACACATAAACAAAGGGAGACACTAAAAGCGTCGATGTTTTTGGTGTTTTTGTTGTTGAGGTAAATACACACAGCAACGACGATAATGAACACAACTGGTTAAAGAGTGAGCATACACACGCACACACACACACATACAAACAGTAATGGTCGTAACTGTAATAAGCTATGCTGGCAACGTGGTATTTGATATTTGTATATGCAATTATTTAGTTGATTTTTTACTTCTATCATGTTTTAGCAATCCCTAACATCATGTCAAGCTTGCTAAGGCGCCCTCCTTCTTCTCTGTTTGTTGTTGATTGTATGCTATTAAAATATTCTATTCTTCCCTCAATATTCATTTTAATTAGCTTATCACACTTTCTGCTATTGTTATTGTGTAAGTATCTATTGATTTTTTATTTAGTCATGGTAATTACTCAATTCAATATCATCTTCGTTTTCGCTTCAGTTTACTGCTCTACAATTGCTATATCAACAAAATAAATAAATGCCATAAAATAAATCAAAATTTAAATTAAAATGAATAATTGGTAAATTTCTAGTTTATTTTATGAAATCGTATTTGCGTACTGTAATAACAAATTAGATAAATTTAATAACAATGTAAATTATTTACTGCGATTTTGTAAATCAAAGTAAATATAAGTATGTTTATGCCATCCCCTTAGAAATGGTATAAAACTCACCACATTTATCATGGACATAAACCAAAAAAAAAATTCAACATGGCACAGTTGTATCTATAAGTAAGCTACTTAAGTAATACTAGTAGAGTACATTTTTCTTTTTTGTTAATGAAAATTTTTTCGTTACATTGATAAATGTAAAATAGAATTATTTTAACAAAAATATGGTATTTAATTTGATCTTCTAAAAAAGAAAAAGTTTTTCATAATGAGGAGGTCAGCATTTTTATGTAAATTTGAACATCCAAGCCGCTGTTAGTTACGTATGTCATCTGAGCTAAGACATGCGAAATCTACATAAATGCCTTGAGTGAAGCTGAATTTACATAAAGAACAAAAAAAGGTTGGCGGAAATGACGCGAAATGCCATATGTGAGTTCAAACATGCAAAAAACAATTAATGAACTCTTGCCCCTCCTGCAGCAGTGTTTTTCATTAAACAATTTCTTAATTAATGTCATATGGAAATTATAATTCGCTTAACAATAACGAAAAAACCCTAACTACATAAAAATAAATGGGTTTGAATCTTAACTATCAACTTAATACTTCACAATATGAACAAAATGTTGCTTATTTTTGCGGTTTCTTTTTGCTAAAAAGTTTGAATTTAACTTTCTTATGTAATCTTCTCAACTCCATATTTCCCCTTTCAGCATACTCGACTGCAGCGCTGCTTGGTATTGTCTTCTCCATACCATTTGGCATCCGTATGCTCGTGCACAAAGACAGTGGACAATGGCAGGAATTTGGTCCAGCATTCTACACGGCTCACTTGGAGCTTTTTCTAGGAAACGGCTGCTTAGGTTTGATTGAACTTATAAAAGAAGCTCAACTAAAAGCTTCTTCACGACATAAAGCATATTTCTTACTCTTTTTTATATATGAAAAAAATAAGGTGTTGGTGTCATGATGCTTCTGGTGCTTACAATTGAACGTTATGTTTCGGTTTGTCATCCGGGTTTCACGCGTCCAGTTATAGGACCTCCGGGGTAAGTTGAAAGCTCTCAAAAATGCTTAAAACTATTATATTAATGCAGCGTTATTATTTACTTTTATTCAAGCGTAATCGTATTTTTTACAACTCTGGTGACCTTCATCATCTATATGCCCAGCATTTTTCGCGCTGAACTCATCAAATGCGTCCTGCAAGCTGATGGCAACTTTGTGTACTTTCGACGTGATAATAATGCATTTTTACGGACTATTTTCTATTCTGTAAATATAAATTCTCGATTTATAGTTAAATGTATTTAATTTTGTTTTCTCCTTTCAGATCTACAAAGTAATTCTTGAGGTGATATTCAAATTGATTCCGACCGTTGTGATTGCTGGTCTAAACCTACGCATCATGATGGTGTATCGGCAAACATGCGAGAGACGCCGAGCTATGATACTGACTAAAGACAAAGATGAAGATCCTCGTAAATTTGCCGAGGAACGACGATTATTTTTTCTTTTAGGTGAAATAAAAACAAATGAAAAATTATGTATATGTGACTAAGATATGAGCTTATGCATGTGTCCCTAAATATATGTTCATAGATACGAGTATGCATATGTACGAGTTAGTGGGTGGCAACACAATCCGTTTATTTTTCTTCTTGTTTCCGTATCTCTTTCCAGGTAGCACATCTGTATTGTTTCTCGTGTGCGTTTCGCCAATGGCAATTTTACACATGACAATTGCCTCAGAAGTCTTACCAAGCTTTTCATTTCAAGTAAGTTTCTATTTAGTACGAAATGCTTTACGTTTATGTGTAGTATCTTGTGTACATTGCATTTTCGGTTTGGTTTGTTTTTGAAGAGTCATTTGCATTTTCGGCGAAGTACTCTTGTTCCATGGCAGTATTCTTGCAAATTGCTGGGGCGAAAGTAAAACCTTTCTCGGAAAGATCAATTAAAAAATTTAATGGTATGACTTTTGTGGTATCTTATGTATGAAATTTTGGTTTCTACTTTATCCACCTGTATTTTATGATTGAAAGATGCTCATCAACAATTTTAATACTAGTAGCTTTATTAAATTTTTGGTTCATGAATATTTCAAGCAAGTGACAAGTGACAAGGACACATGGAAAATGCTATACAAAGTAGAGGAATGGCAACCATTCAAAGTTAATTTTCACTGTCGTGATTTTTTACTGAAAATTGATTTTTTACTGAAACTATTTCAATGTAAATTCATTCATTCGGTATATAGTAAAATGATATTAGTTTGTGAAATGATGTGGCAAAAAAAAAAAAAGTAATTTCCGCCTTATTTGAAATCTGGAAAATGTTTAGAAAACCTTTATGCATTATATTGGAGTTATAAGTTGACCATTGTAGAGTTATTTAGAACAGCAGGACTAGTTTCGATGGTACGAACTATAGAAATATTTTAAAATAAATGCAATAGAAACAAATTGATTTCCGAATATTATCAGTCTATTTAAGAATATTTCAAGCTTATTTTAAAATATTTTACTTATTTGAATCTGACTTTAATTCGGAATTTTCTAGACTTTAAACGAAATTTTAAAAAGATTTCAGAAAAATCAGAACATATTTCAAAATATTCGAAATTGATTTCTGAATATCTTAAGTTTATTTGTGAATACTTAAAATGATTTAGAAACCTTCTAATTTATTTGGAAAAGTTTCTGAATTTATATCATACCATTCAAAACTTATTTCTGAATACTTTTTATTAACAAATCCCAACGGACTCACTTAACCACCCAACCGCACGGGGAACGCATCCGCATGGCGAACGGATTTGGTGACTGATTCAGCTGCATTTCGTAATGCACTGACAACGCGCTGATTGGAAAAATAACTTCAAATTTGGTGTCCCTTGCAGCTACAAATTATTAGTAATCATCAGCTGTTTAGCGATTGAGAAAAATCAACGCAGTTAACTTTATATAAAAATGACGCTATTCGATAAATCATTACACATCAACTTAAACTTGATTCCTGAATATTCCAAGACGATATTAAAATATTCAAAATATTCCAAATTGATTTGATTGATTAGGTAGAAAATTATTTTAGATATTTTCAAGAATATTCTTTAAGTGTTCATTTGCGATATCTAAACATTTAAAAATAATTTTATAATTTTTTTAGAATTATGAAATAATTTCAGAATATTTTGAAATATTTATAATGGAATATCCAATTTGATTTCCTCAAATTTCAAGTTGATTACCGAATATTACAAATCGGATTTCAAATATATACAAATATTTTCAGAATATGTAAGGAGTTTTGAAATGGTTAGGTACAGTAAATTTAGAAATGGTTTCAGAATATTTCGAATTTATTACTAAACACTTCAGGTTTATTTCTGAAATCAAATTGATTTCAAAATTGCATATTCAAAATTTTTTCAAAACACTCCATAAATATATCGGTAAATTTTTGAATGTTTTCAGAATCATCCAAATCAACAGGATATTTCGAATTTATTTCTAAATACTTCAAGTTTACTTCTGAAATCAAATTGATTTCAATATTCCATATTCAAAATTATTTCAAAAAACTCCAAAATTATACCGGTAGATTATAGAATATTTTTAGAAGCTTCCAAATCTAACAGAATATACTGTATCGATTTCGAAATATTCCGAATCAATTTTAGAATATTTCAGTTATTTCAGAATATTTCGAATTGATTTCAGTGCTTTAGTTTCAAAATATTTCAAGTTGGTTCCAGAATACAGTAAACCCCGGTTAAGTACTTACCCTTAGAAAAATTACACCGTTTTAAGTGCATCCTCGCTTAAGTATCTAAAAAGCCTGGCATCTGCAGCTGAGGTACTTAACCGGTGTTTACTGTATTCTCAATTTATATTGCCATATATTTCCAAATACCAAATCTAATTTCAGAATATTTCGATTTTATTTCTTTATTTCTTGAATGTTAAGACCAAAAACTCACACAAACTTTATTTCCAAAATTTACTCACAGGTTTTCCGTGCACAAGCCAATCTCATGGAGCTCTTAAATTACTCAATAACTTTCTATATTTACTGCTTGTTCAGTAAAGACTTTCGCAATACACTGTTGCGTACAATGAAATGGCCTTGGATTAAAACGAAATTGTGTCATCAAGTGGATGAGGTAACATGTTCAACTATTTAATTAACTTTTCGCTAAAAATCGAATGAACAATTAACAATATGTGAAATAGGTCTCGGCGAAAGCGACACCATTAATGCATTTTGACAAACGGACGCTGCGGAATCACCACATAACAACTACTTCCGGTGTGTGCACGGGCATGGGGCGCTCGAGCAGCATTTGATGCAAAAAGTGCTTAACATTATGTTGAGTGGAATAGGAAATGAGGAAAGGAATTAACTATACAAGTGTATAAATATGTATATTAAATTTAAATAATAAAAATAAAACAAAGGTTAAAATTTCAGAATAAGAGAAAATTTACTTTAAGCTTGTGTTGTATTTTATTATTGTACATTGTGAATACCAACAGTTGATGGTAACACAATAACAATAACAAAAAATGTGTGTTCATTTGTTGAAAATTAAAAAAGTAAAAGATATTTGAAAAATATATATACTTACTATGAATTACATATGTACGAAAATTGAATTACGAAAGCTAGAAAATAATAAGTAGGTTTAAAATAAGGTGGAATGGGGCGGCACTTAGCATTTAAGCGGATTCGAATCGATTTATTTATATAATACGATTCAAGATTAGCATGTTTAGAGTATGAAAGCATAAAGTTACTATTGCGCATCATATGCATTTAATTTATTATCAGCTTAGACTTAAAATTAGTTAACGACATTTACAAAATACATAAATGAAATAAATGGAATGCAGTCAAAAGTTGCCTGAATAATATTTAAAGTTTTAACAAAATATAAGAGAAACTGTGAAGAAACGCAGAATTGTGGTTTCGTTAAACGAAATACATATACAACATGTGCTGTTTTTGTGACTATATCTTTTAAGTACTACACATAGAAATAAGTAGGAAAGAAATATTGAAGTAGGGCTGTGTGATATGTCGATTTTTTTAAAAACTTCAGCAGCGATTACAAGATAAGCACAATAATCAGCTAAAACCTGATCAATCAAAAGCATTTGTAGCTCAATATTGTAAAAACTTTTCCACAAGTGTTTTTTTTATAAATATGAAATACATGCGCTCTTAAGTTGCGAAATAACAAATTTTAGGGCAAAATTTTGCGACAACTTTCAAATAGACAATGTTTTTTTGATTGAAAATTTAAAGTGAAATATTCGAAATATTCCTAATGATAAATTTTTGGTATGTATACTGATTTAAATAACTGATAACTGATAGCAAGTGGATACTATGAAACTCAGTTACAGAGGTTCAGAACTATATACCTATACCTATTACAGGTTGTAAAACTGTATATCAAAAATTTTTAATGAACTCTCAAAATCTAGACTTCATCCCAAAGCACTGATTTGCAGAGGTACTTGGATATATTTTGATTTTATTTAAAAGAAGAAAAAGAAGAAAGACGCTTCTAACAGTAGACTTATAACATATTATTTTTATTACTATAACCAAAAATGTGTGAGTAGAAGGAAAACCAGTAATCCTAAACATCGCATTAACTCCAATTTTTTATCCAACTTTTGAAGCATTTTACTCATACACTTTGTATTATACAAAGCATGTTTTTATTAAATTACATTGAATCGTACAATTTCGCGTTAAATGAGCTATAATTGATTTAAATCGAATACAATTTAATTAACTTATAGAGATTTTAAATGATGTAGTTCACACAATTCAGATGCCAAAAATTAACTGTGAAATTTATAGGTAAAGTTTCCAACTATCCCGGATTATGCGGGATGTCCCGCAAATCAGGTAGTTTCAGCGTTAGCTTCCCGTAGAAAGCTTCTGCAGGATGACAAATGGCAATTAAAGTATGTTTAAGTAAGTGGAGTAAAGTTAAAAATGGTCTCCATCCCATCTACTTATTTATAAGAAATTGCTACCTTTAGACGTGAAAAATTCTTTGTTTATGGGTTGCAAAAATTCCTGCATTTTCGAGATATATCCCGTATATTAATCAATGTAGTCCCGGAAACCAAAGATCTGGAGTTGAGAACTCAGTTTACAGAAAATAAACATTTTTAAATTTTGTATATTAAATATTTAGTAGACTTTTTTTTTTGTCTGTGCATTTGCTAAGAGTTTGAAAACTGCAAAATCTTATTAGATTTGCAAAAATTTGAACTCATTAGAAACTTCATTAAATATAGTTCTGATTTAAGTATTTATTTTAGAGACTGTGTAAAAAAATTTCCATATCAAGACAATTTATATGTATATAACTTATGTATAAGAGCCTGAATCTATTTTTTTGGATGACATATAAATCTTACAGATGAGATAAAAATATACTGCATATGTAAGTAAGTAGTTATTATGAATTATTCACTTGGACTCTCAAAAATGACTTTTTGGTGCTAAGTCCAGATTGTGACGGTGTTTAGAAATTCCGAATACGCAGCTTTTTAATATCTGCCTAGATTATTATTTCTTTCGGCAAAGCAACTCAATTTTTTTCTTGTCGCACAGTGTTACTCAATAGAATAAACAGTTCAATTTCTCGATTATTCACACAGCTCCAGTTGTAAGAAAAATTTCGACTTAAATAATTACATGAAATTAATTAAAATAGTAATTTATTTATTTCGATTTTTAATAGAAATATGTACATGTTTCCTTTTTCATTTATGTAAATGTTAACAATAAAATTGAATGAGTAATATAAATAAATTATTGTAAATATTCCCTAAATACAAAGAAAACATAAACTAAGTGTGTTCCAATTATATATGACTACGAACAAATACATATTTATTTTAATAATTTAATAAACAATTAGAGAAATGCATTTTTTTAACCAACTAATACTTAACTGCCGTTTTCAAATGATTTATTAACAAAATTTTGTGTTTTTATTTAACATCATTTTCATTATGGTGATTAAAAATGAGCATTTGGCAAATCTGAGTTATACAAAGACTTAAAAAATAGTTTAATGAATGGTTGTTACCTACCAAATTCTTAATTTGCGTAGGAAAATTTGACTGTATAAACGGGCCTCAATTCAATCGATATGTCGTTTGGTATCGTATGACCTCGGTTCTCTCGTACTGTCATTTTTAAAACATTAGTTAACGTTATCTTCAGGTAGTCGCTGTGGCGTAGTAGGTAGTGCGTTATGTTGCTACTCAGAGGTTCTAATCTCGGCTAAGGGAAAAATCAACATATCAAAAATATTTCAAAAGACAATTTATCTACACAGCACCACCTCTTGGCAGGCAATGTCAAACCTACAAGAGTAAAAATTGGCTATGAAAAGTTTATCACTTCGCCGTTAGGATTCGGCATAAAACTGTAGGTCCCTTCCATTCATGTACAAATATAACAAGAACGACATGAGTGGGTGCGAAAAGCTCGACCTAGTCCCTCCATGGGCTGTTGTACTATTAAAAGAAGTAAGAAGAATGCATTCTTAGGAGGACGAACATAATGTCTGCGACACTCCATCATTGTGCCAATGTGCATATTCCCGCTGTCGTCTACTTCAATCTATTATCCGTGAAATTATACAATTTGCTTCATTATGCTATTTTCTTTGAAAATAAAGAAGTTTTCTATTAAAAATTAATGTTTCTTATTACTTACTTTACTGTTAATGGCACAACAGCCCCTAGGAGGGCCTAGGCCGAACTTTTCGCATCCACTCATGTTGTGCGTGTTATATTTGTACATGAATGGAATGTTTTTTATTAGTATACAATAAATTGTCTGTAAAAATTTTGAATATTAGAATTAAAGTTATTTTTTCATTGTGTTGCACTCGGTGACAACATAACGACATTTACTGCTAACGTCATCTTGCTGTCATGATACAATGACGCTGTCGCAGCCATGGTGTTCGTACCTTAATCCATCAGACGCTGTCAGTGAATTAGCCAAATGATGTAATACAATTTTAATTTTCGTACTCAATCAATTCTTGATCTAACACCTTCATAACTCGTTTTAAAAGATAGCATTTACAACTACAAAAAAGCAATCAAAAGTAATCCCTACTCTGTAATCAGTTGACCAATCAAAACAATTGGTTGTCACTGAGTTCGAGTAAAATTCTCTAAACTCAATTGAATTAACCTTTACCTCCGTTCATGGAAAAAGTCACACACAGTAAGCTCTAAATTTTACAAAGAGTTAGAAACCAGAATCAAAGTAAACCAACGCAGAAAGAAAATATGTATACTGAATGTGTTAACATTTATTGTTTGACTTCTTTGAATTTTAAATTAAAAACAAATATATAAATTATTTTAAACCTAATTTCATATGTACTATATAAATATGTCAAAAAAAAAACAAGAAAAGACTAGTAAATTATTTATGTAATAAATAAAGGAGTACCTACATTGAAAACAATAAATTAGAAATATTCATTGGTACTAAATACGAGTACATGAATTCAATAGAATATTGCAGAATCCAAAAATTTATCATAACTTAATTATCAATAAGCAGTTAAATGAATATATTATATCAAGCTAATTGTAAATACATACTTTTATTTAAATGTTATCATGCTACGTCAAGAACAAAAGGTCATATATATGACCAACGCTTAAAGCATCAACTGATTCATAGGTCTTAGACATATTTCATATAAAGCAAAAGGATGCACTCACTAAAAACGAGACAGAAAAGAGTTGAGTTTGAAAGGATGCATGCTATAAAAAACACAGTGACATAAAATCAAAATTTAAGAAATGTAATGGGATGAAACCTGAAGCAAATGAGATTAGAATAGCTTCCTCAACAGAACACTATAATGGTTTTTCTAGATCACGCCACGTTTTTTTAAACGTATTTAAAGCGCAATGCTTGGCAAGGCTCTTAATGGGCGGTTGTGCCATTAAAAGAAGAAGGAGAAGTAGATTTGATTCCAAAACAAATAATAAAAATGGATTATAGATCAAAAAAAATATTATACTAAGTATAAAAATGAATTCCTCGACTGAACTGAAATGATGACTGAAATGAATTTTCAAAACTGAACAATATTTTTTAAAAATATACTTCATATCCTTCCTTATTTAGGGTACCCTAAAATCTGTAAAATTTCAATGCTAAGGTGATCTAGAAAACCACTGATAAAATTCTGTTCAGAAAGCTGTGAACTTTTAATCTCATTTCCGTTTCCACTGTTGCACTGTGTCCCAGGAGGGCTTCAACCACATAATAAAGAAGATAAATGCTTGTGCTCATGTGCTGGCAAATCACCGTCAGCTGCCAGTTGCTACTGAGTAGATTTATTGTGCGTGGCAACACAACGAAGCAGAGAGTTGACAATTTGATCGTTTTAATTGTTCATGAATTTGCAAATAAAACACAGCTAATATTGCCTTTACTGAACTTGCAATTTTCTTGGAGACCAAGACGTAAGTGATCCTTCTCTCCACACAATTTTTTTTATAACTTGTTGCCATTGATATAGAATCCTGTCAACTCTTTGGTGGATTAAAGTTACTGGGAGAAAAACGGTAAAACGATATAACAATAATGACTCTGTCTTAGTGTAAATATTAATTTGTAAAAGAATTTCATACCTAATTACCTGATTTTCATTTGACCAAACAAATTATAATATCGATGTAAATAGCACAGAACTGTTCTAAAAAGCTTACAAAAATTAATTGGCGTGGATTTATGAAGTCAGGAAGTGGAAAGGACTAAGGAACTGGTGATCTACTTTCTGATAGATAAATATATAATAAATATCAATAGTTTAGTATTTATTCTTTTCTCTGCAAAAATCAAGACACTTTAATTTAGGACTGAACTCTTTTTCTATGGCAATGTGGCTGGTGCATGTGAAGTCTAAGCCCCACGTACGCGTGCTGTAGAGTGGCCACCACTACTTTAATTCCGCAAACTGTATGCTCACTATTTAAATAACTCAGCTCAATCTTTTTCGAGAGCTTGTCCTTGAAATTGAATTATTCTATTAAAAATCCAAACTAGATATTGTGAAAAAGCGTATAAGTGTCTAAAGAAAACAGAAGCTACAAAGCAGCTAAGCAACATATTAAAACCCCAGCAGTAAAAATGCAAACTAAACATACATATTTGTAAAATACTTAATGCAAATGAGAAACATTTAACATATTCAAATAATTTATGAAATATCAATATCATTGGGAATTAATGTAAATTATATAAATGCCTATTTAATAGGATAATATAACAAATTCTATGTATGTATCTGTAACACAGTTTTTCTATTTAATTTTACCTTAAAAAATTTAGTTAAAAAATATATTTTACATATATAAGTTGTTAGCTGTAATTATTGAAAAGAAAAAAAAATCAGACAATGAAATAAAAATATTATAATAATATTATTTCATTATCTGATTATATTATTTATAACAATAATGAATGTATGTAAGAAAATACTGAATATATAATAACAATATTGAAAAATAAAATAAAAATAGTATATAAAATTTTTAATGTTATTATTGGAATTATAAAATTGTTTGGTTAAATGTTTGAAGAAGGAATTGGGAAAATTTAAAAATTAGAAAACTGATGATATATTTTTTTTAGTAGTAGTGATTTCAGCTTCGGATCTGTAGTTTAGCAGGCTCAAAATATGTAGTTTGTAGGGAGTTTGTAACTACACAAACTGAACTCAGAACTTTAAGTTACTTGAACCGAACCATTCACCAAACCAGTTTTGTTCCAAACGTTTTGGTTCAATCCAATAAAAAAACATTCTCATTATTATTTTGCGGGACAATTTTTTTATATGTCATTCAAAACTGCCTCCACAAACTTCCTGTTTCCTGTCTATGGCATGATATCTTTTGCACAAATACAATCGATAAATAATAATAATGCGGGTTTTTGAACTCAAACATTTTTGAACCGAACCAACAGTTCGAATATGTGGAAGAACAGTTTCTTGAGCCAAACCAGTCATTCAGAGAGACCGTGAACCAATCCATACTGTAAAATTGTGTTGGTTTACATCCCTACCCTCAACATTTCACACGTGCAATTTTTTATCTACGCTGATTACTGTAACCGATTGGCTCACCTCCAAAAGCCGATAATAAGTATTATGTACTATAGTCGCCAAGGATAAATTTTCGATGGTGTTCCTTAAAATTGATACCAGACACAATGTCAGTATTATTCAATTTTACCAATTTGACACCCAACTTTTTAAATATTTTCAAAATATTTTCCCCATTTGTAAATATGTACATTCTCGTATATTTGTAATACATATATACTCTAATATAACGTGGTCGCTGTGGCGTAGTGGTATTTCGTTGGACTGCGTAGCAAAAAAAAAAATATATAAAAACAAAAGTAGTAGAAAAATTAATTTTTCTATACGGCACCACCTCTTGGCAGGCAATGGCAAACCTACAAGAGTAAAAATTGCTATGAAAAGCTTTTCTCTTCGCCGTTCGAATTCGGCATTAAACTGTAGGTCCCTTCCATTCATGTACAAATATAACACGCACAACATGAGTGGATGCGAAAAGCTCGGCCTAGGCCCTCCATGGGCTGCCATTAAAAGTAAAGTAAAGTAATATACTCCAATATTTGTAATAAGATAATAAGACTGTATGCTGGTCCGTTTCAGTGGCCTCTTCAGATCCGTTTCAGTGACCTCTTCAGATCTAAATCTAATTTCATGCAGTAACAATCCATGTTATACACAAAAGAAAGTATTTATGTTTTATTTTTGTATTTATTATTCACATTTATTAAATAAACTTTAATATTTTTTATAGGCCTATAGCAAATCTTATGACAAGTGGAAGCCATCAAATTACTTTTAATTGTATTTAGTTAAATATTATTATATAACGTATAAATATGTTAAAGGGTGAAAGGTTTAAATCAAGAGTCTGGTTCACAGTTACATAAAAATTTAACAAATAAACAAATTTAAAACAAAAAGAGTAACGAGCACAGTTAATTTCACAGAGCCTGGACACACGAGAGCAATTCCTCATGAAAAGTATTTAAACTCGTTGCACCAAGTTACTGCTTGACAAAAAATATTGCACACATTTTTCTCCCCTCTCGCCTAAGAAATTCGGTTGTTATGCAGCATTATTATTCTCATGTGGCCAAGCTCAAATGAGTTGATACCAATCATAGTGGTTGATTTCTAGTGAGTGAAAGAAATAGAATACAAATATTTCACTCTCTTAGGTTTAGTAATTTAGTTTTTTGCTGTTAATTGGCTTGCAATGTAATTAAAGTATTTAAATCATTTAATTTTACACATCGATTTAAAGCATCCCTCATGTAATGCTTCCCGTTCGCTATACACTTTACCCCCATCACTGCTTTACACCCTTCAATTACTACACATAAGAATTACACTATTTCCCTTTTGCTCCTACTTACTCTACTTTACTCCCAGTCTCCTCTTAAATAATAATTTTTTGCAGGTCTCTCTTTAAAAGCTATCGAAAAAGGCATCAGTTAATGCTTTTCTCTATCAACGCTAACCTCATTCACCACGGACGCCATACGGTGGAATCTTGCTGCGCATGCACTAAACGACGCAAACGTTTGCGCTCAAGGATTTGACGACGTATTTTTAATAGAATATCACGTTTACTTTGTGTATGTTGCAAAGAGCAGGACGTGGTAAGCAGATTGAAGTTGTTGCAGCTATTTGTGGTTGATACAAGTTTGTCAGTTAAAATATTTGCGGTTGTTGTTGGCAACGCTGCTGCTGTTGACGATGCTGGCATATCTGTTTCTATTTCAGAATTACTGTGATGCTGTGAAAGTGGCATTGCTTCATCTCCTAGTTTCCTTTTAGTTTCATCATTTCCCACATATTCATATGCTGCATTACTATAGTCCACACTGAACTGAGATTTGTTTAGGCTTTCGTGATATTTTAGTAGATTTTTCTTCGGAAAAAAAAATTAAATAATTAATTACAAGTGAAAAAATCTTAGTGTTTAATACAAAACTTACATTCCGTTTCGATTTCTCTGCTAAAAATTTACACAATTGCAAGATGTGCTCTGCTGTAAATTGTTGCTGTTCTTGCGGCATCGTATCTGCTTCCGCTTCCTTCTTTGCCTGCATTGCATCATGATTTTCACGCAACAGCGCTTGCTCTATATCGCTTTGAGTTTGTTTCAATTTTCTTAAATCCATTTTAATGCTTTTATTATGCCTTAATAACTTATACATTATACCCATTTGTGTTTAATCTCGAAAAAAAAGAAAAAAGATTCGAAAAGCTAAAAACACTGAAGCACTTTGTTGTAGTTCTTTGCTGCGAGTTCTTAACTCTTCAAATTCCACATACAGACTATCGAAAATTCTACTCCAGCAGCAATCCTTATACTAAGTATTTATTTTATGCCCTTATATTCTGTTGGTTGCATTAGAGGAAAATTAAATAATTTTCCCGCTCGAAATTTTCGATTTTTCTTTTCATACTTCTCCGACTGTCCTTTCTCTCGGCTTTAGGTTTAACTGATGAAGAGATAAAGTACTTCATATGCGTTTACTTTATGCAGCACTAGAAGCACAGCACCAACAGCACCAGCAACAGCAGTGGCATGTTCTTTTTTTGGAATAAAATGAACGATTTTTTTATTATTACATTTTATGAAATTTTGAGTGGCAACATTGAGAAACAATGTAAACACATGTTTTTGCTTTGCGCTAAATATAAAAACAAACATATAGCGCACACAAATGCAGTGGCGTTGTAAGTAAATTTTTACACACGGACGTAATTGAAAGTGATAACAAGTCATAGATTAGATCTGATCGAAACAATAATACTGGAATTCCGTATGAAATAGCGTTTCTAAAACGAGTTCAGAATCAATTAGGTTTGTAAAGTTGCTACCATTCAAATATTTAAATATGTTCTTTAGAAAAAATAATTGCTTAGTTACATTCAAAGTCATGTTGAATTATTTTCTTAATTAAGAATAAATATATTTTCTTAAGTTCAACGAGTCGTTTAAATCTTCAATCGAGATCAAAAGTTCTCTCATTATGAAATGTGTATAAATTCATGTACACGCTACTGGATTATCTGTCACTTATTTTTCAACACAACAATTCAAAGCACACAGAGCACAAATCATTTAATTTTAACTGTGCGCTTCAATGCAATGCATTGTCGTTGTCCTCATCATAAGCAGCAGCAGCAATACACTAGCAGCAGCAGCAGCAATACACTAGCAGCAGCAGCATCATCAACTGACAGCAGATTCGGTGCCAGTGCCGCTATCAACGCCGCCACCACACATGTTCGCTTGCCTTAGTTGGTTTGTGATGAAGCTATAAATAGCTCCTGGGAAGACACTTTGCGCTCTCTCAATTTTATAATGTTCTAATAATGATTTTACTGCACCACTTTCACAAACTGACACACACAAACACTATCGCATACATACAAGAAAACATAAAAAACAACAACGACAAAAACAATGAGTGCGCGCAGAGTTGAACTGCTGCATCGCTGTGATGCACTTGAACCCATCGGCAATTTTTGAAACATTTTCAGCATAAAAATTCGTTTCAACAAAAAGGAAAATAGTCTGTCTCTTTTTCGCTCTCCGTACATGTGTGTGTGTGCGTGTGTGTGTGTGTGTGTGTGTGTGCATTTAATATTTTTTTTTTTCCAAAATCATTCCAATTGGTCTATTTTTAGTTTCATGGGAATATTTAACACATGTTTCTTTAATGTACGCGCTACATTCACTCTTTACAAATCAAGTGCATGCATCCGAGTATGTTGATATGTATGCATTTTTTAATATCTCTTATGATATTTCATATTTTGTCGCATTTCCATTTATTTTTATTTTTTATTTTATTTCAACTTAAATTTTAAACGATTTCTTGTTCTGTGCGTCGTCATATTTCTCTATCTTCTTGTTTTTTTTCTTAGTGTTTTTAGTTCTTTCCGTTTCTTGTTTTTTCGTACATAAATATCAAGCTGCACTTGAAGCAGAGCATACTGCGTCTGCTTTTCTTTTAACACTTTGCCACATATTAAGTAAGTAAACGAGCGGTGTAGCACTTGTATGGGCGTTTTAGAGTCTGTCAATTAGTTGCATCTTTGTATCCTTTTTACTAATTTCAAGAATTTAAATAGTTGCTTTTCTTCTCTTCTTGATGTGCCCTCATCTCGTAAATTTCGTAGAAATTCTTTTCCCACAATCTGCGTATTGTTTTAAAAATAAATTATATATTTCCAGTAAACAAATTGAAATTGTGTTTTTTGTTTTTAATATGTATAGGAAATATGCTACTTAGCAGACATAATTGCCTTTACGAGTAAGAACCGTTTTTTAGGATTTCGAATAGCTTCTAAATAGCTTATAAATTGATTCAATGGAACTAATTTCAATGGAAAATTTAAACCGATATATCAAAAAATATTGAATGACCAGTTGAATGGTTACATAAAAAAACTGCCTAAATCCAATCGCGAACCTTTTGATACAATACCATACTCCCTGACGAGAAGAAAAAAAAATCAAAAACCTGAATTTCGTAAAATTATATTATGGTGGACTTACAGGGAAAAGCAAATATGAACACCTAGTTCTGAAACCAGAAACCTTAAAAAAATATTTCTCTAGGCTTATGATAAATTTAAAAGGTATTTACTTTTATTCATTTATTCCATAAGTTTAATTTTTTCTTAAAACAAAAACAAAATCAATTCAGTGTAAAAAAAGAAATTTAAAAATTATACATAAATTTCAAAAGAACAAAACATTAAGAACACTTCATTTAAAAAAAAAAATTATAAAATATTGACTCAAATTGTTCACTTTTGTGGAATAGCCTTTGTTAATTAAAACCGCCTTACACCTCCTAGGCATCGATTCCACCAGAGGCGCGCAAGTAGCCTGGGGTATGGAATACCACGCTCTTTGAATCCTTTGCCACAATTCGTCTTTGTTTTTAGCTCTGGTACTGCGAATCTTCTCTCTGACAATATTCCACAAGTTCTCGATTGGATTAAGGTCACGAGATTGTGAAGACCATAACGGTCATAACGGGAAATCTATTATGGGAAAACCAATCTTGCGGAAGGATTGAGGTGTGCTTTGGGTCGTTGTCCTGTTGCATTTGCCATTTCAGGGGCATTTCCCATTCAGCATAAGGAAGCATCACCTCCTGAAGGATGTTTACGTAAAGAAATCTGTCAATCGTTTCTTTTATCCAATACAGAGGGCCCACACCATACCAAGAGAAGCATCCCCATACCATGATGCTTCCACCTCCGTGCTTAAACGTCGTTTTTACTTTTAATGGCACAACAGTGCGTATTATATTCGTACATGAATGGAAGGGACCTAAAGTTTAATGCCGAATCCGAACGGCAGGCCATTGCCTGCCAAGAGGTGGTGCCGTGTGGAAAAAATATTTTTTCTACTTTTTGATTTTGTTTGTACCGAAATTCGAACCCCGGACACTCTGCGTAGCAGTCCAACGCACTACCGCTACGCCACAGCGACCACCATTTCAACCAATTAGCTACACATAAGGCTTTAGCTTGCAGACTTTGAGGCAGAAAGCTAGTAAATGTGCATTCTAATACGAATAAGTTACGAAAAGTACCACTCCAAAAAAAAAAATTTATTATTTTGGGCCTTCATACATAGATATTATTATTTATGTATAAATCTTTTCTATAGCACATATAAGTAATTTTAATATCAAGCCACTCAAATCCCAGGAGATTACCTCCCCTTCTCACATAACCGTGTTTGGATTCTGTGTGTTGAAGGGAATGCCAATCAGCGGGATGGCAAAATTAACCTTTCACTATTCATAAAAGAAACTCTGTAATGTTTTTTGTAGGTTTTTCAGAGACAGTAGGGAATCTGCGAAGAAGATGCTAGACCAGTTTCCTGCACTTACATATACGTAGAAGATAAATATGTAGGAGGCTGTCAAATACAAAATGTCATTGTTGTTCCATGTAGGGGTACAATAGACCTTGTAGGTCGCAGTGCACTTTCCAAAAATAATAAACAATAAAAAGATTCCATAACACAATCTTAAACTATTTACTTTAATTTAGATTATATAAGTCTGAATTTTGAAGCTCAGCTTTGAACAGCTTTGTAATGGGGTTTTACTGATTTTGATCATGATTTTTTTTTTAAGGTCTCGCCATGTTATATTTTTTCTCAAGATTTTTGGCCTAGAATTGGACAGAATTTTGTCTGAATTTTGCAATGAAATTGTTTAGAATTTAGTCTCTTGTTTAGTCTCCATTTATCTTAATTTACTCGTTAGTTGTTATGTTTTAGTGATATTAATTGCATCCGTATCTTCTTACTCATATCAAAAAATGTTTCGACAGGGACGTTAGAATATATTTTAATATATTTTTTTTAACGTAATACTTATAACAGATACCCCTTCATATTTGTACATTTCTATAGCATCAATCAGCATAATTAAAAAAGTGAAATTATAAATAGATACACAGAAAAAAGAGTGCAATGTCAGATTGATCTTGTGTAAAAAAATAATCAGTAAAAATATCAGACATGATTTTATTTTATGCTAAATTTACATGAAAATTATCAAATTGATGATTATCCGTTTTAGATTGTACATATGTATGTAATAACAAATTATAATGTTAAAGTTACATTAAAAATGTTCCTACATTAAAAAACGTTTTACATTCCTCATTTAAAATATAATCCTACGTAATATTATCCTACGTAAATTTAACATTTAAAATGCAAACTTGTTTATTGTGATTTAATAAACATTGTTGTCATATAAATTTTACATAACTTTTGCTTAAAATGTTATATATTTTCATATAATTTTATAGTTTTAAAAATGAATAGAACATTATATATTAATTTAATTTATATTTTCAATGTTAAAATTATATTATTTTCACATCAATTATACATTGTGTTAGTTGAATTCAGTAATATTAAACTTAAATTTGTTTAATGTAAATTTTTATTTTTAATTGTTGGTTGAATATTGTAAACAAAAAATTGTTCTTTCAGAGTGGTTCAATTTGTAAAATAATAAAATGTGCGTACGTATGTGCTTAAAAATTCTAAATTAAATTTCATCACACTAAAGAGCAATTTGTCAATCATTTTTAAAAACCAACTTAACAATTAATACTTAACTCTTTTTGTTCGGCAAAATATATTAAACTGCTTGAGGTGGCATTGTTGTTAAATGCGTGATAAATAAATGAAAGCCCTCTTTACACCTGACACTAATTGTGGATGCAGTTAAACACTTGTCATATTTTGTTATACTAGTCGACTTAAGCAGTGATATATTTTGATATATTATTCGCACCACTAACGTACATTTTTGTAATTAAATTAAATTATTAACAAGAATGCAGTTGAGTGCGGCTTATATATTTACTCGTAGTACTTAGTATTTTGAAATTTGAAAATAAAATAAAAACGAAAGAATTCATTAATTATAAATTAAAAACTTCACACAAGTTAAGCGTATAACACGCAAGGCAATATCAGGCCAATGCAGCACTAAAGGGTGATTTTTTTGCCACTTGGTTTTTGACATTTATATTTCTGACAGTTCACGCGTGATTCTTGATATGTGCTAGAGTAAAAAAATGCTCAGTTTGGTTTGTCATTTCATCATGAATTACAATTTATTGAAATTTATGTATTATCAAAATTCGTGCTCTGTGAAAAATGTGTGTTCGCAAGCTATGTAGGTACATCGCAAAATTGTCTTCAGCGACGAGGCTCATTTTTGGCTCAATGGATACGTGAATAAGCAGAATTGTCGTATTTGGAGTGAAGACCAGCCAGAGGCAATTCAGCAGCTACCAATGCTTCCCGAAAAAGAAATTGTTTGGTGCGGTTTATGGGCAGGCGGCATCATTGGACCGTACTTCTTCAAAGATGATGAAGACGGCAACGTTATGGTCAATGAAGACAGGTACGGTTTTTTTTTTGCGGAAATTGCAAGAACTGAACTCGGCCGACATGTGGTTCCAACAGGACGGTGCCACATGCCACACTGCACGCGAAACCATGCATCAATTGAGAGGCGAATTTGGTGAGCAGTCAATTGGCCACCAAGACCGTGTAATTTAACCCCGTTAAACTATTTTTTGTGCGCCTATGTTAAGTCTCTTTTCTATAGGGACAATTCAAACACGATTACTGCTTTGAAAGCCAACATTGAACGCGTCATTGCATTTGGTGAGATTCCGGCCGAAATGTGTGAAAAAGTGTGCCAAAATTGGACTCTCAGAATGGACCACTTGAGGTTTTTTGAATTTTCAAAAACAAAGCTCTTAAAAAATCACCCTTTAGTAGTAGTAGTATAGAAATAGCGTGCTGGTGTTGACTCTTACACAGGGACAGACAGACAAGCAGAAAGACAGTTAGGTTATTACCTACCACTAGTTAGTAGACAACTTTACTTTATGTCTACATAAGTACTCGTATCTACATGCAAATAGTTAACTCTGCTTACTACATACATGTAAATGAGTTACATACAATGTAGCTAGGCACTACACCCAAAGAGAATGAAAGGAAAAATTCTTGAGACTCACTAAGGCAAAAAAATTTCTATATGCTATTGGGCAGAAGATACAAATCACTATCTCTATACTTCACTCACGTACCTTCAAAAGTATCATCTTGCTGAAAACTACATAAAATAAACTAAATAACTTCCGATAAACTTTAGTATTCCAGAGGAGATATGAAGTTGAAAAACGAGCTGAAAATTTGTTTTTTCACACAAACCCGCTGAAAACAATTTTCTATTTGGATTCTTATGTGATTGAAGACTACACCCAAAGAGAATGAAAGGACAAATTCTTAAGACTCACTAAGGCAACAAACTTTCTACTAATATGTTATTGGGCAGAAGCAAAAATCCAAAATTGAGATATTTAGTTGAAGAATAGAGCTAGCGAAATGTAAATTAGTGGCCTTATCATTTGCAATATAGCTTAACTATATCTCCTAAAAGTGTTAAAATAATTCAGGAACGAAACCATCCTTGGTGTTTGTTTGCAGGTATGAAACATAACGAAATACAAATTTTTTTTATTGTACAACATATTTTTAGAAGTTTTTAGTTTACGCTATGATTTTCAGTAAACCCCAAACAATTCATATTCCAGATTACTTAATTGGACCAAAAATTGTGCATTTTAGTTGACTTCGAGATAAATCGGGGATTATTGTATAAAGAGGTATCAAATTAATTCCCGTCTTCTTTCTCTTTTACATAAGCAAGCTGAATTTTTTTATATGATACTAGATAATATGGATTCTGTAATTGAAAGATGACTGCCTTGGTTAGTACGGTCAGGCAGCCGGCGGCGACTCTTGAGTTCAGTTACAGCGAGATGAAATTAACATTATGAAAAATACAATACACCTTTGGTATTTTTTCTAGAACTGATAGGGATTGACTTGTCGACTAATTTTAAACTCTCCCGGATCCATTTAGAAAATTTTAAAAACACAAGAAAGCAACAAAAATGGCAGCACAAAGGATTATTTAATTGTTTCAGTGCTACTCTTTTGCGAAAGTGTGCACTTTATGATGTTAAAGAAGATCGATAGTTGTGCATGGAAGTTAGGAGGTCCAGTACTAGGTAGTAGTATCCATCTAAATATTATAAAAAATTTATAAAATAACATTGATTTTTCAGCGAGTGTTTGTTATGTGGTATGAAGTATGTATAAGGGAATTAGGGACACACGCTTGTCATAATATATTTTGCCATTTCATGCATGCGGTTTGTAAGAGATCATAGATGTAGTATATATGTAAATATGTATGTTGCTGAAACTGCTACTCGATTTCGCAATTAGTTATGTTGTTGTACTTGTGTACATAGAAACAATTATATATATGTGTGTGTGTGTGTGTGTGTGTGCTCGCACTGGGTGCTACTGAACAGCGTGTAAAAGTGTGAATGTAGCTAATTGTATAAAATATTTCAGCATGTGTGTTTGTCTGTCTGTCTGCATGCAAGTCAGGCAACTTCAATTTAGGCCCTGGTTAAAAAAAACCTTGCCAAAGATGTATTTTAAATTAAAAAATAAAAGTTTCTGTTATACGAGCGTTCTACAGCAAAGCATTCACTGGTTTTATATTTTAATTTTTATGGATCATTTTGTCGTTTTTTTTTCCTGGTGGAAGTGGTGTGCTTCTTTTAAAGTGCCCTAAGGGCATACAAAAAGCATCCATTACTTACATTGAGTAGCTGTTAAGAGTTTTGAGAAAGTACATATTTAAAAAAATTATGGCAATTTTTAAACATTAAATTATTTCCGTGTACAGTTTTTTTTTCTTGCTTTTTCTTGGAAGTATAAAAAGATTTCAATGTCAAAAATAGATTCTCATTTGTATACAAAAACGGAACATATTTGGAAAAGAAAAACACCAAACATCTTTAAATTTCAATACTTATATACATATACATAAACTGAAACCATAACAGTATCAATATCTAAAAATAATTCAAACATAATTTACGAGTATCACAAGAATTTCCAAATACTTACATACGAAAAGAAGAAAACTGCTGCATTCATGTACTTTCTATGTATGCTTAGTTCGAGCGTATGCATCTACTTGCCACATTCATTGCCACATACCACCATCAATAGTTTTCAGAATCTAAACCAAACATGGAGCACATATGTTGCGCTGCAAAAGCTAAAAATAATTATGCAGCGCCTTTAATAGATTCACTTTTCTCAGTATAAGGACCAATTTAGTTCTTTTTTATATTTACATTTTTTCATATTTTCTGTTGGAATTTCGAGTTGAAATGAGTGCATGAGTGAGTGAGTGTTGTTAGTTTGTTTGTTTGTTTGTAAATTGCATATATTGCTACTTAAGCATCGCATATTGAAACATTAGTAAAAGTGAAGCATATATTTATGAGCACTACTGTGGGCAAAAGTTAGTAAGACTTTGTTCATAATTTCAAATTTTTTTATTCATTCTTCCAAATCTATTTCGTCCCCTTCAAAGTAATCCCCCCCGGCCCCAATACACTTGTGCCAACGTTTTTTCCAATTCTCGAAACGGTTGTTAAAATCAATTTCCGGAATAGCCTTCAATGCGCTTAGCAATTCATGTTTAATGTCTTCAATTGACTCAAAACGGTCAAACGGTCCACGAAGCGGTTTTTTGAATTTAGAAAATAGCCAAAAGTCACACGGTGCTAAGTTAGGCGAATAGGGTGGTAGGGTGGTTGCGGAACGATATCAGTCGAATTTTTGGCAAAATGGTCTCGTAAAACCAATGCAGGGATTTTGGAACCAATCGTGCATTCACTCTTCTTAGGCCCAAATGATGTTTTAAAATGGTTTTCACTGATCCTTCCGATATTCCAACGATGCCAGTAAGGTCTCTGACTGTTAATCGTCGATTCTCGAGCACCAATTCCTTGATTTTATTGACGTGTTGATCATCAGTTGATGTTGATGGCCGTCCTGGACGTGGTTCGTCGTCAACGCGTTCTCGACCATCTTTGAACAATTTGTACCAATCAAAAACACTTGCTCCTTGCTCGCGACATACAATTATCACCGAAGGCCTTTTGCAACATTCTGAACGTTTCGGCACCAGAAATTTGATTTGATTCCGCACACAAAATTTAATGGAACTTCTTTGTTGAATAATTTCACTCATTGTGAATTTCAAATCGCCGAATGCACTTTTTGTACTTCAGAAAGACAAGCGTATACTAAACACTAATGATTATTTTGATGTGACATTTGGCACAGATATCACCGACAGTCATACCAACCTTAAAAAAATAATATTTTGATGAATGGGTTTCCGCGCGAAATTTAAATTAAAAAGTCTTACTAACTTTTGCCCACAGTAATATTATACAAATAAACACACTTTCAGTCATTCACTACACTTGGGCTGGTAGCGGATAAGGTTTCGTGTATTTTGTGGTGTATCCTTTTGTATAAGCAATGGAATTAGCTAGAAAAAACCTATTTTTTTTAGAAATGTTAAAAAGGAAGTACAGAAATAGCACTATTTAAATTTACCTACACGCAAAATCAATAATTAAATATGTACCCAATTTAGATTACAATAACTAATATATTAAACTTTTCAGGAATAAAAATGAAATCAACTATTAATTATTATTTATTATTGTTGGATTCTTAAATGTTGTTACAGGGGGAAAAACAAAATGGTTAACAAGATTGCCCTTAAAATTGTATATGTCCTAAAAAATCAGTACATTTGATGTTGATTAAGTTTTGATTTTAGAATAATCAGTATATTTTAGAAATACCAGTAATAACATAAGAACGTCTGGCAGCCTTACATACTAGTCATAAGAATGTAGTAAATGTGATGTTTAAATTTAGTGTACTGTAATTTAGAAATATTATTGAACCTGTCAGAGCATGATACCTGGTTGGAACTGAAAAAGTGTAGTCGCTATGTACTAAATAAGTGAAGCGTATTCTGGTATTCTACACCTACTTATATTTTTTCCTACAAACCTGCTTTGTCTCACCATCGCATACTAACAGCCTATCCTTTCAACGTATATATACCCAATATTGAATTTGAAGTGCTTCACCTATTTGCACTTTGGATGCGTTGACTTTGTGCTTTTCTGGATACTTAGTTATTTTCAAAAATTGCTCAGAAAACAAATGATAACAATTTTTAATAACCTATGTATACCCGTAAGTAAGGTGAGAGTTTACTTTCTGCGCTCCTAACTGTCATGTGCTCTTTGGTCTGCTTATAAGCCCTCTTATTGTGCTCTTTAGGAGCGCTCTTTTAGCACTTCCGAAAAGATGGATGTCAGTCAGCTCTTACTTCCTACACCATGCAATGTCAAAAGTATGAGAGCTGTACTATAAAGAGGGAGCGCTTACTGCTGATAAGCTCTGTATGAGCAAAAAAAACTCATTTGGACATACTCACACACTTCTATATATCTATATCGTTATCTCTATTCGTTAGCAATGCATCTCTATTTTGAACGAAGTTTTGTTTTTTTTTGGCATACACACAAAATCTCTAGAGAAACAAGGTATAAATGAGTTTATATGAAAAAAATAAATTCTTGAACCTCGTATTTCCACTTGAACAATAAAGTTTATTTTCAAACCTTTAGTTGTAGATTCGTGATTAAAGAATAGAGGTAGCGATATAGAGGGGCCTATTCTATATCTGCTATGCTTGGAGTATATAAGTAGCATTTCGTTATGGAATCTTCGATTTATTTACCGTCTACCGCCGAAAATAATTTCGATTCAAAAGTGCGAATTCGCCACTCTGCAGAAATTAGTGGCCTTCTGACTTAAAACTAAGCGACCGTTTCACGGGGATGTACTGAAATTGGTTCAAACGTTATTTTAGTGAGTTAGTGAGAGTCTTACTCATCAGCCTATGGTTATTCTGGGTATAAATTAAAGAAACACAATAATTCAAAGAAACCCTGTCGATGTGTTGATGCTTCATCATTAGATATAGTATAGCTTAAGGTATTTATGTATATATTACAGGATCAAGGTCCTCAATCCAGAGCATTATCTAACTTAAGCTCATTTGATAATTTACAGATATACCCCACCCATGCTGCTGGTGTTATTTAAATGTACGGAGCTTACCTTTACATACATACGTTACATACAATTTGCCAACACTTTAAGTTGGTGGAAAAATGTTGAAAGTTACGGAAATAAAGATGGAAGTTTAATGGCGTGGCCTACTTACGGAAAGACTCCAAAAAACTCAACAACAATCTTTTACAGAAATTGTCGATTCGGAAAACAGCGGAAATCAAGTCAATCAGAATTAGATGAAAATGCTTTATAGAAACATTATGGTTGAATGTAAGATAATGGAACTGAAGTGAACCGAAAAGAGCTGTGAACCTGCCATTTCATGTGGTGCTAATACGATTAAACTAATTTTCTCTTCCATTGTTAAAGCCACGACTATCACTTCATCGTTATCCTAAAAAACAAAAAACAAAAAATAATAAACAAAAGCTATCACCTACAAGTTATGTGATATTAGAGCAGTACTTGTGAGTATTGTGCCTAAGTTAAGTCGGTTGCTTCCAAGTTTTGTTATATCAAAACAGTACTTACGTGTATTGTGCCCCAATTGATCTAAATGTTCTAGCGAGAAAAGATTTGACTAAGTATGACATTGAGTGATTATAAGATCGATTGTGGGATATCTTAAATAAGAGAAACAACTACTTAATCCTCTAGTTCTCAAGCGAGCCTCTAGACAAACGTCATCAAAACGGGGGTAATAACCACCAGAACAGTAGTCCGGACTCTTTATCATATCGTATAGTGAACTCCTCAAACTTTCACAATATTGCTTGGGCTATAAGCTGCAATATGTATTACAGTCACTGTACACTTACAGTGTCAAAAATGTTCGGAAATCTTAAAAATAAATGATTTATGTTGAATTTGAGAATTTTTGTTAAAAATAAATATACATATATAAAGTATTTCCAGTGATACTAACGGTATATCCAACAGTCTATCATTAGCTAAGAATAGGAAAATTTTAAATGAAATGTTTAATCATTAAAATAAATTGTGTGCGTCAGTGGGAAGGGATAATTGCGATGATTGCGTTAAAATTTCTGAATTGAAATGTCAAATTTGACGAGAAACTGATGGGCAGCTCCTTCTATCAGTCGAGTATGAAAAAAATCAGGATGCATATGTGTACACACATAATTTTTCATACGCTACTTTTGACAGAGGGCGCTGCACATCATTTATGTGTATACACATATGCGTCCTCATTTTTTTTCATACTCGATTAATAGAGGACGCTGCCCATCAGTTTTATAAATATTATAAAACAATTCTAAAGAAGTTAACTTCAAAAAACTGCTAACAGGCTCAAAGATCGGCAATTGCTGTGAGTGAGACCGACTTCCGACTTCATAAATCCACGCCAATTAAGTCTGAGAAAAGGTTTGAGCTTTTTACAACTTTATTTATTTATTAAAATATTTTGAGTTCAATCAAAAATTTGGGGAATAGAGGATTAAGTAAGTATGAATTGGATTATATTATTTGTTTTTGTTATATATTTAAAAAAAATCCATTTATAAAAACTACAATAATCCAAAGCCAGTTGATATTTTATCAAACATGTTCTTTATTTACCCAAATAACTCCAACCAAAAACTTTATTTTCGACGTAATAAACTATGCAAATTCATAAGTTGTTTCGTTTTTTATTTCTCGATTATTTTAACTATGTAGAAGTTATGCATTTTCGTTAACAAAATTCAGCGGTGTACAGTATTTTACATATCTGCGAAAGACTAGTGCGATATTCTAATCTAAATTGAAACACAACTTTCATCATGAGCTGAAAAGTAAATTCGTTACTTTCTTGTAAACTTTAACGCACACAAAATCACGTGTACAAGAAAATTTTGATTCACACAGAACAGACAGAAAGGCAACCCCGTAAATAAAATAATGTCCCCTTCACTACCGCACCCCACTATGTAAACACCAAATAAAGCAACAATAAGTTCGTAGATATGTATTCGTACATATTTCAACCCACAGCAATTACAAATGAACTACGCCCTAGATTAACTCAAGGATTACACTTGACATATTCTCGTAACCAAATCTAACTTGAACTTAGTTTTATTTAGGAATAAAGGAGGAACATAAACATGGCTTGGTAGGTAGGGGAAGATGCTATGAAGGAGTACAGCTTCAAAATAATTAACAAACTAATGTTCATTATTATGTGGGGCGCAATCTGTGGTGGGGAGCGAGGTTGATGAGAGATTTCTTGACGTAACCCTTTTACATAAGGAAATCAGTGTTTTCATTTTGTGTTTTCTCTTGAAAAGAGTGAAGGGTGGACTACACACATACAAGCATAGAAATATTTGTTTTGTTAATTTAATTGTGAGAATCAAAAGTTAAGGTAAAATTGTATTTTCCTAGTTGTAATAAAAGTAACTACCCACCCACTACGCAATACATAAACGGTTTATTTATTTACGCTTAGTCTTTTCAACATAAATTGTAATTATTCAGTAAATCAATTGTACCCAATCAATGACGGCGTTGAAGTACCGCCGCCTAACTATGAGGAGGTCTTAAAAGCCATTGCTCGGCTGAAAAATAATAAGGCTGCAGGTGCAGATGGCTTGCTGAGTTAAAGACCGGAGGCGAAGAGCTGAAAAAACGCATGCATGAGCTTCTATGCAGAATATGGTCGGATGAAAGCATGCCAAGTGATTGATTCACAGGAAAGGTGATTCCACGATCGAGCGTACTGTTCGAAAGACTGAAGCCCATCGTCAACCAACTGATTGGACCTTATTAGTGTGGCTTCGACAGCGCGATTAGGGATCACTTGTACGCCGCAATGTCTGATTTTGGTATCCCTGCAAAGCTCATTCGTCTTTGCAAAATGACACTGACCAACACCACCAGCGCAGTGAAAATTGGGACAGACCTCTCCGCGCACCATTTGATACCAAAAGAGGTTTCAGACAAGGTGACTTCCTTCAGTGCAGCATTCTCCAACCTGGAAAGGGAGTCTCGTCGAGTGGGTCTACTGGTGAACCTGGACAAAACGAAATACCTTGTGTCAACAAACAAAGAGTCACGGCTTCTTGGGCAAAATCGTCTATCTAGGATCCAGCATAAACACCAACAATAATGGCAGTCTTGAGATCAAGTGGAGATTAACTCTTGTCAACAGGTGTTACTACGGGCTCAGTAGGCAATTGAGAAGTAGAGCACTCTCTCGTCCGACGAAAATAACGCTCTATAAGTCCCTCATCCTTGCCGTCCTAATGTATGGCGCAGAGAGGTGGACATTGACCATCAATGATGAGAGGCTGTTAGGAGCGTTCGAGAGGAAGATACTCCGTAAGATCTACGGTCCAGTATGCGTGGACGACGTGTATTGAATAAGATGGAACGATGAGCTGTATGAGCTGTACGCCGACACTGACATAGTCAACCGTATAAAAATCCAGCGGCTTTGCTGCCTGGGTCATGTTGAGCGAATGGAAGAAAGCGCTCCGGCTAGAAGGGTGTTTTATTCGAACAACGGTGGAGGAACACGAAGAAGGGAACGTCCTAATCTCCGTTGGAAAGACCGGGTGCAGGGTTACCTGACTGCACTTGGCCTTATCAAATGGCGCCAGCGCGCGTATAGCAGAGGTGACTGGTGAAGCTTTGTAGAGGCGGCCAAGGCCGGTCATCGGTTTTACTTAGTGCCAGTTAAGTAAGTAATTAATTGTACTCAATAAACATTTTTTGTCAAATCAAATTATTTACCTACAATTAAAAAAAAAAAAACCAAAACCTAATGCAATATCGGATTGTATTCTATAGATTTGTAATACAGTAATGCAATGATCATCGCTAGGGTTGCACGAATAATGAAAAAGTGAATGCGACTACGAGTAATAAAACCTAACGTTGCGCGATTGCAAATACGAATAAATTTTTTTTTCTTAAAAATGGCACTAAAATTCAATAAAGGCAAATTTTAATTTCAAAAAAGAAATGCCAAACTTTATTTAAGTGATGTCAACTTTTATTAATTTTTTTTACAGTAATTAATAGCCTAATAGTGAATGCGAAACCGAATGCGAATATTGAAACTCATGCGAATTATTCGCAAATGTGAATGGAATGTGTTCGCTCAACCCTATGCACCATTGCGTAGTTTATATGTAGTGCGCTCGATTGATACGAAGAATGCTCGAGTTCAAGGCTCAGCACTGTAAAAACATCAAAAAAATTGTTCTACATTGTATTTACTATCTCCTACCAGGCAATGGCAAAGCTAAAAAAGCAAAAACTACATAAGATAACAGCTTCTCGTTTTGCCATTCGGATTCAGCTTTGGGATTTTATCCTACAAAAGAAGAAGAAGAAAGGTGTAAATTTGTAATATTTCTCTCATTTCATTTCAATTCATTTCATTTTTATTGGGTCATATAAAAAGTATCCGTGTTGGTACCCACATTTCTGGCAATACTAGTCTGAATATGTGTGAAGACAGTTGTGTAACTCGTCGCTAGTGTAAATAGTTACATTGGTTTGAAAATGACTGAAATATCTGAAGAAATAGGCTCTGTATTAAAAAGGTAAAACCACTGCAAAATCATACTGAAAATTTGTGCGGTTTACGGTGAGGATACTGAAGTGGTAACTCGATTCCGTCCCGGCAATTTCGAAATGAAAGATGCACTCAAAGATGCACTGAAAGTCACTGAAAAAGCCTATAAAGTTTTGTAACTGGTACAGCAAGATCGACACACAAGGTGTCAGGAGATAGCGGAGACACTAAACATTAACCACATGACAGATTTGTGGGTACCAACCGCGGATGCTTTCTATATGACCCTACATGTTACACAAAAAAAAACATTCACATACACTCATACTCCCTAAATATAAGAACGCTGTGATGAAATGTGAGCAAAAGTGTGAGTCATTCCAATAAATGGCGGGAGCATACGATGTGCACTTGCCAAGGCACTAACAAGCAATTTGAAAATTTCTGTTTTGCTTTGTATATTATCTCTGTGCATATGTTCAAGGCACAGGTGGAGCACAATTCTTGGAGCTGCCTGGCAAAAGCGTTATACTCGTAGTACAAAAGAAAAATCAGAAACAAAAGCAGAAGCAGAAGCCAGCAATGAAATGATGTGAGACTGTAGAATCGGGCGTTTCCCACGCTCACTCACAGTGGCTGACGGACAAAAGCTGTCAGTGACAATGTTTCAATGTGTCTTCGTCTTTGCGTTGCTTTGGCTCTGCTCTCCGCTGCTTCTCTATAATGTTCATGCTCTATCTAAGCGACTGGTTGACTATTCGCCGCTTTGTCTGTCTGTCTGTTTGCTTGTCATTCACTGAGTACATAAATATTACATATGTATAAGTAGTATACACGCACACCTACATACATACATCCATACATATATTAAATGAGGTGGAGTTTTGTTACTAAGTTAAAGGCGCCTGCGCGTGTTCATTGTCTTTGTGTTGTTGTCGCTAGTTTTTTCATATAACTTTTTCCTACTCGTTTTGCTTTTTTGCAATTTTATGCTTAATTTATCTTATTATTTTTGATTGCCGCCCGCTGTGATGGCAGCGCACAAGTCGTTGACGACTACAACAACAACGTTGACATGCGGCACAATCTCTCTCTCTCTCTGTCAATGATAGAATAGCAATAATTGTTAATTTGACAATTGTTACCATTGTCGCACAGCCAGAAGCACACATACAGCAAGTAAATAGTTGGTCGCTAGTGATTAAGTCTGTCCGCCCGTTTGTTATTTTAAATTGCACGTCATTTGTCAAATTGTAACTTTTGTTGTTTACATTGTTTCATTGAGATGTTATTTAATTTGCATTGCATGTAATGACGAATGCTATTCAAATATTAACTGACATAATTTATGTTTGACGTGACTGATTTTGTATGCAGCACTTAACTTAGGAATTAACCCAATTTTCTTCAGATGTTTATGATTATCATCTACATACTTACTTGTGGTGGAAGATTGAAAATTAAATAATTTTTTAATTATAGATGCGATGAAGTACATATGCATTTTTATTCTCCTGTCATATTCCAGGACATTGAAATAGTATTACTGCAGAGACTTTCTTCAGTTTCATTTATTTTGCATATTTAGTCTAATACTTTCTTCTTATGTCGTATTCAAATTTGTGCTGTGCAATTTAACTTGCACATACACTCACACATACACACAAAGTTGAATTTAAATTGCTTATTTTACAGCACTCCCCTCGCTTCGCATTCTCTTTATTAAATAACTTCAATGCGCTCGATTAAAGTAATGCATTTGAGTATATCAAATATAGCACTTTGGTTACGCGCCAAATTTGTTTTACTACGCTTTTGTTGTTGCTGCTTGCTGTTGCTGCTTGCTGTTACTGCTTGCTGTTGCTGCTTGCTGTGCATATGTGCCACACATGCAGTTATCCATTCCCTCCAAACCAGAAAACAACCAGACATACAATATTTCTCCCATCTGTTCCATTCGTTGTCCCCCATCTCCCATCTCCCAGTCAACTACAGACTAACTGTGTCTGTGATTTCTGCAATCTGTCAACGTAAACATTTTATATTCTCATATGTACATGCAATGTTTGAGAATATTAATTTCTATTTTCTGAAATATGATTATTTATTACTTAATGTCAACGCTGGAGGTAGTTCGAAAATATGTGGACGACAAGAAATTGTCTGCAGTATTAAATAAATTATTTCAATCTATATACAGGAAAAAAGGGGCTTCTCAGCCCTTATATTTAACCATAATGTGATGTTGTGTGTTATTGACCAATCGGTCACTGCTCTCATACATAAAAGAGCCAACTTCATATGTAAAACTTAACGGCAAGGGTTTACACAATTTATGTTAACTCAATTGAAATTGAAAGTATTCTAGGTAGATTAGCTCATTATCAAATTAAAATAAAATTATTATGAATATTTAATTTCGTTACAAAAATTTAAATTATGTTAACAACCTTTAAATCGTGCCTTTATCAAGGCAAAATAAGAAAAAAAAAGTTGCACAAAGTAACTTGATATAGTCCGCGAGAAGATCTCTCAATTATAAGGAACTCATTACGAGAGCAGTTTCCGCTACAATAGAATACATTCAGAAACTTCAGTTGAGTCTAAAAGCCCTTACCCATAGTAGCAAATGGAAGTCTTTACGTCGGATATACATATATTGTGTAGATCATGCTCAGATGAGTTACTACTCCATAGGCACAACAGCCTATGGAGGGCTTAGGCTGAGCGTCTTCTACCTTTTTCCAGTTGTACTTTTATGTTTGTACAGGAATGGCAGGGACCTACAGTTTTATGCTGAATCCGAACGGTAAATTTTACTCTTGGAGGTTTGCCATTGCCTACCAAAAAGTGGTACTTTTTGATTTTTGGATGTACCGAGATTTCAACCCTGGACACTCTACGTAGGATCCCAGCGCACTATCAACTACGCCACGATGATCACTAATTTCGTAAACCGTTTTAAAAAGCTGAGGCACTTAACTACTTCTTAACTTTTTGTCTTCTTCTTCTTTTAATTGCACAACAGCCCATGGTTGGCCTAGGCTTTTCGAGCTTTTCGCATCCACTCATGTTGTGTGTGACATATTTGGGAAACTTATTTATGGGATACCATACAATATTGAGTGTTAAGTGCGTTAAATTCAACTTTATCTACAAAACTCCTACAGGAAATTGACTGAAAGTCACTCTTGGTTGAGCCATTTATAGAAAAATTTTATTCATATCTCAAAAGAGTTAGGGTATTGATAAATCACAAGTAGTGCGTCATCCTCAGACAATATATATAATTAATTGACAATTGAAAAAATCAGTGTTCAAGATGAAAAAATGGGGGAGAACCGAGGCTTCGGTACTCTAAAATTTGGTTTTGATAGTATCCAGATACTGAGGAAAAAGCGTTATAATTTTTTCCATTCTTTAAAAAGACTTTTGATTTAAGACAAACAATATAATTCGGGTGTAATCTTAGAGCCTTCATTGTAGCCGCCAGTGATCTTTGCCATCTGTTTTCTTTTAGCTTGTATTTGTACAATGGCCTTCGTCATCTTTCACGAATTCTTCACGGTGGAATAAATATGCCTTTATCAATAGATTACGTTAGGCTGGAGGCATCAGTCTCCAAAATACGATCTCCCTTGTCAGTTTAATACATACAGAAAGTGAGTTAGTAATTAAGTCCTCACTTATTCCTTATTTTTTCCAACAATAGGTGCACGAGATTACTCAGCTTGTTCTTATCATAGCCATTTTAAGAGGTCAGGCGATCTTTAGTTCTATAATCTAGTTCGACATCGCTTTTATATGTACCTTCTGACATCTTACAAAAAGTATCGCAATCAAATTGTAATATGCTTTTAATTCAACGTCGTCGAAGAGTCTGGAAAGAAGACTTGTCTTCATCGATCTTAAATTGGTATAAAAGAATGAGTCTACTGCCCGAAAACTTTGCAGTGGTTAAAGTGTACATTTCTGAGAAGTGCCTTTTTCAACATAACTACATATTTGATTCATGGATATCCAAGCTGTTATGTGCGTGTATGAAATGAGTTGAGTTTAAGGTTTCACAACGACGTAGAACAGTAGTTCAAACGTGACTAAGCTAACAATTTCAAAGCCAGCCAATAGAAAATGGATGCACGCACTACATTGGTTTTCATAAAGTTGCTGTTGTTGTTCATGCGCTAGTTAGGTCAATGAGCATTGCATGCAGCTTTGCGCGCACTTCTGCGACACTTAAATGCATCGATAATTTAAAAGATATTTCTATAAAGTTGTTGGTAGCATTTTAACGTCAACCATAAAATTTATACGCTCCAGATACATAAATAAAACTTACGAAAACAATAACAAGAATGAACTAAATACGGTTACCTTAACATGTTAAAGGTGAAATAAAGTGCAACTTTTATATGATGGACACGCGAGCTAAAGCTGATTGCACACACACACTCACACAATTGAAGCAGCAGCAGCAGCAGCAGCAGCAGCTATGAATATCAGACATACACATGTGTAAAAAGCAATAAGAAACGTGCAACTGTTGCCATTTAAGGTGCACGAAAACGAATACGAGGAGGAGTAGAAGGTGGATGAAGCGGTGGTGCCACTGGCGTTCACCGCGCAGTGCCATGCAATGACACCGCATGCAATCGAATGCAACAAGAAGAAAAAATCTGCGATAAAGAAAAGGGGCGTGTACATAACCAGTCACTTAAAATCACTATAACAACGGTGAAACATATAGTATACACAAATTCGCCAATTCTCTCATGCCGATAATTGTGGCATTGCAAACGCTGCACGATATCGCTGCATTTGATCGCTTGTGCGCGATGTTAAATTTTTTCTTCTTCCTCCTCGACGCCTCAATTGGCGTTGTCAAATGGTGGCGGTCGTTGCTGTTAAGTCATTTTTTTTTTTTTTTTTGACGTAGTGCAGCTATTTCTCTTAATTGAGTGCACACACTTGATGAGCAGTGCACAAATTTTTCTGAAAAAAAAATAACGTGTGTCTAAACGTTTACTTTCGTTTCTCTCTTTCTAATCTCCAGTCGCATTGATTCAGTAAAGAGGCAAGCAAAACCAATTCCCACGCCTATTATAAATAAATGTTTCGGTTTTTTCTTCTGTTCGAATATTTGTGCTTCCCTTAAAACTTTCACCGATTTGTAAGATGCAATGTCTAGCAATTTCTTTCTGGACACTTTTGTGTTTGTTTTGCTTGTTAACAAATTAGCTTCATAGCTCTGGCGATGGCTCGTTAAAATCAACGCATACGCAATTGTCACACCTAATCGCAGTTAAAGGTGTCGCTGCTGCTGCTCCTCAGCTGATGTTATTTGTTGCTGCCACTAATGACAACAATCAACTCCCTTCATGTCAAATTGTAATTTACTTTCGTTTAGCTTTGGAATGTTCCCAACATTAGAATTATTACGAGCAAACAGTTCTTTTACTTGCCTCTGCACTTCTTCATTGCTCATTCACAATAGTTAGTAAGCGTCAGGTAGCTAAAATTTATTAGAAAAAAAGGTAATTAAAAGTACCTACATAATATTGTTGCTTGTGTCTATCCACATAACCAAACATATCTATCTGCCGATGTAATTCTTCGTACATTGATGACAACTTAAACATTGTTTTTGTGATTGTTGTTGCTATGCACTTAAGTATTAATGTTGTTGTTACATTTGTTAAATCACTCTAATGTAATAAACGCGAGTTTATTTTGTCATCAGTATTTATGGTGCATTCTGTTAAAACTAAGTTTCTCCTTTATGGGGGAAAGAATTCCCATACTTACTCCTAGTACCTACAGCGAATTTGCATCAGTGAAAATAGGTTTTCGCTCAGTGTGTCACACAATACAACTGCTCACTGCTGAACGTGTGTCGCTGCTACATTTTAGGCGGCTACAGTACAGTACATGGCATCAAATTGCTACTCATAGAAAAATCCATTTAAGTAGTACCACATAATATTTTATTTGCTGCCGATGATTATGATGTTACACGTTGCGGCTTTAGCCTTCTGACAATGTTTCTGAAGGCTAACACGAGGATGATATTTAAAGAAGTTGTGTGTACGTACCCACAATAGAGTAAATCGTAATATTTTTATATGTTATCATATTTGGTTTTGCTTTTTGTTTGGAAATAACTGCAGAATGAAATAATTACATAAATCTCGTTTTTGAAGACCCACTTTCAGTATTGCTGAAACCCTTATTCCACAGATATAAGCATAATTATTTAGACCAATGTATTGTACGCCGATTACAGGACTATTCCTAACCTAAACTTAACATTTTCATCAAATGCATTTCGATCAACTAACATTCACGATTGACCAACAATGCCTATTCAGCAAATTTCTGCTACTCTTTGGATTCATCTTGTTTGCTGCGTACATTTTATCCACATTTTCTCCCTTCCCTTATTATTTCCTTTCCACTTTCTTTCCATTTCCATTTTCTTTCCATTTCCTTTCCATTTCCTTTCCACTTCCTTTCCACTTCCTTTCCATTTCCTTTCCATTTCCTTTCCATTTCCTTTCCATTTCCTTTCCATTTCCTTTCCTTTCCATTTCCTTTCCATTTCCTTTCCATTTCCTTTCCATTTCCTTTCCATTTCCTTTCCATTTCCTTTCCATTTCCTTTCCATTTCCTTTCCATTTCCTTTCCATTTCCTTTCCATTTCCTTTCCATTTCCTTTCCATTTCCTTTCCATTTCCTTTCCATTTCCTTTCCATTTCCTTTCCATTTCCTTTCCATTTCCTTTCCATTTCCTTTCCATTTCCTTTCCATTTCCTTTCCATTTCCTTTCCATTTCCTTTCCATTTCCTTTCCATTTCCTTTCCATTTCCTTTCCATTTCCTTTCCATTTCCTTTCCATTTCCTTTCCATTTCCTTTCCATTTCCTTTCCATTTCCTTTCCATTTCCTTTCCATTTCCTTTCCATTTCCTTTCCATTTCCTTTCCATTTCCTTTCCATTTCCTTTCCATTTCCTTTCCATTTCCTTTCCATTTCCTTTCCATTTCCTTTCCATTTCCTTTCCATTTCCTTTCCATTTCCTTTCCATTTCCTTTCCATTTCCTTTCCATTTCCTTTCCATTTCCTTTCCATTTCCTTTCCATTTCCTTTCCATTTCCTTTCCATTTCCTTTCCATTTCCTTTCCATTTCCTTTCCATTTCCTTTCCATTTCCTTTCCATTTCCTTTCCATTTCCTTTCCATTTCCTTTCCATTTCCTTTCCATTTCCTTTCCATTTCCTTTCCATTTCCTTTCCATTTCCTTTCCATTTCCTTTCCATTTCCTTTCCATTTCCTTTCCATTTCCTTTCCATTTCCTTTCCATTTCCTTTCCATTTCCTTTCCATTTCCTTTCCATTTCCTTTCCATTTCCTTTCCATTTCCTTTCCATTTCCTTTCCATTTCCTTTCCATTTCCTTTCCATTTCCTTTCCATTTCCTTTCCATTTCCTTTCCATTTCCTTTCCATTTCCTTTCCATTTCCTTTCCATTTCCTTTCCATTTCCTTTCCATTTCCTTTCCATTTCCTTTCCATTTCCTTTCCATTTCCTTTCCATTTCCTTTCCATTTCCTTTCCATTTCCTTTCCATTTCCTTTCCATTTCCTTTCCATTTCCTTTCCATTTCCTTTCCATTTCCTTTCCATTTCCTTTCCATTTCCTTTCCATTTCCTTTCCATTTCCTTTCCATTTCCTTTCCATTTCCTTTCCATTTCCTTTCCATTTCCTTTCCATTTCCTTTCCATTTCCTTTCCATTTCCTTTCCATTTCCTTTCCATTTCCTTTCCATTTCCTTTCCATTTCCTTTCCATTTCCTTTCCATTTCCTTTCCATTTCCTTTCCATTTCCTTTCCATTTCCTTTCCATTTCCTTTCCATTTCCTTTCCATTTCCTTTCCATTTCCTTTCCATTTCCTTTCCATTTCCTTTCCATTTCCTTTCCATTTCCTTTCCATTTCCTTTCCATTTCCTTTCCATTTCCTTTCCATTTCCTTTCCATTTCTTTTCCATTTCCTTTCCATTTCCTTTCCATTTCCTTACCATTTCCTTTCCATTTCCTTTCCATTTCCTTTCCATTTCCTTTCCATTTCCTTTCCATTTCCTTTCCATTTCCTTTCCATTTCCTTTCCATTTCCTTTCCATTTCCTTTCCATTTCCTTTCCATTTCCTTTCCATTTCCTTTCCATTTCCTTTCCATTTCCTTTCCATTTCCTTTCCATTTCCTTTCCATTTCCTTTCCATTTCCTTTCCATTAACGCTGAATTAAAAGTACTCTATGAAAATGGAACAATAGGAAATGAGAATAATCTACATAATGGATTAAAATGCTGTAAAATATTTCTGGAACAAAACTTGTAAAAGTTTTGAAGATCTTTAAAAATAATTTGAATCCTACGTCCTATTTCTGCAAGTATCGTCCAGATTTTGTGCCAGATGAAGTTTCTATGTAGAGATATAGGTATGTATTTGCACCACATAAAGAAATATATACGTATAGTTCCCACTTACGCTTGTAAAAAACCAAAATCTCTTGTAAATTATATGCAACAGTAGCAGCATACAGCGCATGTAACAAATTGCATCACATTAAAATCATAACAGAAACTACGAATAACATGATAAATAACAACCGCAGCAAAAAGCAGAAGGCAATTAGAAAACATTCAACAACACCCATAAAGTGTCAAAAGCATGAAATGAGTCTTCAACGAATGCAGTTGAACGCGTATCTACTATTTGGATGCACAACCGCAACTACTAAAACAACAGCAACAACAGCACTCCAACAGTCACAGAGTAACATACTACATACTCGTAGTACTCCTATCTGGATTGCTGACAACCTCAAGAATGAATTGTAAATTGCGCACGCGCAACCAACCAGCCCCAGTCAGCACAGCGCGTACAGTGACGATGAATCGTTTACACTAGATATACCATAAACCAAAACAAAACAAAAAATAACAACAACAACAGCAGTAATAGCATAAGTAGCAGCGATCGTCAACGCAGTTCGGTGTATGTATGCAAGTACTCGTATCTGGTTGTTGGTATACCCAAGCATCTTTAACTCTTTCGAGTGCGAAAGAGCGAGTAAGATCGAGAGAGGGCAGACGCGCGCGCGTTTTTCTCGCTCGTGCAGCGTTGGCAGGCAGACAGGCAGACAGACAACCGTGGGAAAGTGCGGTTTGCCACAATCCCAAAACCATTTGCTGCTCAATGATGAAAGACAACACTGACAAAATAACAACGGCAGCAGCAGCAACAACAACAACTACGACAATGACAGAAGCAGCACCAGCAGACATAAACATACATACAGCAATAATAATAACAAACAAAATATAAAAAAAAAGTATGTGATAACACCAGAAACAGTAAGTACATACAAGTGAATTGCTTTTGTTATTGTTGTTTCTACGACCACTGTGGCTCTTGTTGTTGGTGTTGTTGTTGTTGTTGTCGTTGTGTTTACCCTGATTTTGTTGGAAATTAAAGTTGGATGCGCAAGAAATTGTAGCCCATTGCAAATCGCTCATCATCATTCATTTAGACGCGTTGCATGGCGCACACACGCACACACACAAACAAACAAAGGAAGCTGCGGCTATTTGTTGCTCTCGATAATTTTGCTACTGATTCTTCACTGTGGCATTTATGGTATTGTTACTGGATTTTCGTGTCACTGTTAACAAAAATGTTAACAATGAAATGAGATGAAGTTACAAGTTAAACATTGTTAAACATTTCCTTTACATGTTGGAGTAGAACCGAAATTCAACAATGCTTAAAATAATAATAGTAATTTTTACTCTAAGGGAATTGAAACTATTTCAATTGCTTTGAATTAAAATTTGTTGAAGCAATAATCTGTTTTTCTCTCATAGAGCAGAAAGCTCTCATTGGAATAACGCAAACAAATCATGGTTTAACTAGGAGCACTACATAAATAGAATCAAGGACTCTGAAAACGAAGTCGGGCGAAATATTTCTTAAGCTTAATTCTTAATCGATGTTGAAATGATATTAAAATTTGAGAGCTGGAGGCGGCCAAGACCGATCATCGGTTGTAGTGCCAGCTATGGAAGTAAGTAAGTAAGTAAGAGCTGGAGGGAATTAAACTTTTATAAATCTAAGTATGTAAGAATTGGAAGCAGTTTTAAGATTATAAGATCTCATCTCTGAACTAACCATGAATTATTTCAACGGAAGCCCAATATGGTAACAATCCAGTGCCCTGGTAGAGATAAAAATTTACCTTGAAATTGTATTTCAGTTGCAAAAGCTCTTAATATTGAATTGGATGCCAACATCGAGCCAAAGTAAGTTAGCGTCACCAAACTTTTCAACAATCTGATAGTTAGGGCAATCGACGCAAAGGTACGCGAACGATCAATATTTTCAAATGGGATATCGGGTAAATAATAAGAATCGGACAGTGAGTAATAAATTTACAAGCTTAGTTGCATAGGTTTTCCTTTTTTGTAACTTCATCAAAAGAAATGCAACTTCATCGAAGAGTTAGCAATTAAACGTTTTTCAGTTATATTTTCTCTAATCAAAATTAATTTATTTATTATTTACTGTTTTCAGCAGTCGACATCATGTTAGATTTCTAGGCGAAGAGCCGCACGTAAAACTGTGTGATCAACAAAAAATCATTTCCTTTTGTATGAGTTTACTCTTATAGATTTCAGCATAATCATTATATTTTTTTCCGTCTAAATCAGTGAATTGGTGTGAAAATTGATGACATAACTTATGGCTGTGTATTAGCAATATTGATGACAAATGACGTGGCTCGAAGAGTCAATAACGACGAATATACATGTCATTTCACATAATTTACTAGCGATAGCCAGTATCGCATCAGAAATCGGGGTTATTAGCTTTCTCATGCTTCCTAATCTTCGAAACAACATTGGCATTGAGTAGAAAATATTTCTGCCTGGCTAAGAACATACTTGTATATGAATGTATCAATATCATATCATACTCGTATCTTTCAATAAAAATTCTTTAGAATTTTGTATTTTTTCCATACTTTTCTTCAATAAAAGCAACAAACAATTCGAACTTTTTAACTGAATTATAATTTATAGGATATGGAGAGTTTGCATATCAAAGCATCCCCAGTTAACAAAGACAATGGCAATTTAAAATTCATTTCAGCTAATGATTTCACAACTGATAACGACACTTGTTGCAATGTTTAAACGCCTTTCAATATCAAGAATTGCTTAGTTAGTAATAAAAGCGGTAATATTTCGCTGTCACTTCGCAGAGCAGGTAACAACCAGAGATGAGTATCTACAGCAATACGAAAAGGATTTAGCAAAACCACGTACACGTACATATATGAATTTATAATCGCATATGGTCAACTGTCCCAAGGCTAAGTATAGCTACATAACTAAATACGTATACACGCCCAACACATCAGCGGGGCGCAGACACGCGTTCGTGTTCATTAGCTTCTGCGTTTCTACATACTTGTACATACATATTTATGAATGAATGAACAAACGAAGTGGCTATTGCTCTTGTACTCTTGCTGTGTCTCTATGGGCTGCTAGTATGAGCCGGCAACGTTGGCGATTGTCGTTGATATCGTTTGTTGGTTGCGATTGACGTCGGCGATAAAACTTTCGCATGCGCAGCATGATTCTGTTGCTGTTGGTTTGTTTGTTATCATTTCATAGTGTAAACAACTCATTTGTGCTTGACTTGAATCGATTCACAGCAAATCAGACTTGCATGAGCGCGTTTTTCTACGACATACACTCAGAGACATTCAAAAGAAACAAATCTTATATAATAAGTTCAGTGCTCTGCACCTAAGAAAAATGGTGATGCTTTAGTAAATCTTATAACTCCGTGGTCCTTTAACATTTTCCTCTTCCCTTAGTTATGTGTTTATGCCAATTTAAAATTGCATTTAAAACAAGAATTTGTGAACCTCAAATGTATGAAAAAATAATACTTAAATGACAAAAATAAAATTCATCAATTCTCACATATTTCTACTGACGAGTACGCACGCTCAAGGCCCAATTCTGAAGTTCACTTATACTGACGCATGAGTTTACACATACATTGAACGAATAACATTATAATTTTTAAGTAGATAATGGGAACAGGCTGTAACGACCATCTGATGATTTTTTCTTTAAGCCATCTTCTATTTCCAAGCTTTGCATTTTTGCAATACCCATCTGGGTTAAATATGTTTTACACAAAAGCATCAACTATTTTCCGAAGCTCCGTTTGAGGATTCATTGGGGAAATATTTTGACGTGGTGGGTTCCAAGTCCGACGCACAACCATTCATTCAATTCGTTTCATGTGTCAACATGAAACGTAGAAGCGTAAGGAACGACCATGGACGCACCTGCGACTGTCACGAACTTTACCTTGTGTCCTATGCCCCAGGCCCCACTGTCAGATCAAGCTGAGACTAACTCCTGACAACTGGTGTTACTACGGGTTTAGTAGGCAATTGACAAGTATAGCCCTCTCTCGACCGACGAAAATAACGCTCTATAAGTCCCTCATCCTTCCTGGCCTAAGGTATGGCGCAGAGACGTGGACATTGACCATCAATGATGAGAGGCTGTTAGGAGCGTTCGAGAGGAAGACACTCCGTAAGATCTACGGTCCAGTATGCGTGGACGACGTGTATTGAATAAGATGGAACGATGAACTGTATGAGCTGTACGCCGACACTGACATAGTCAAGCGTATAAAAATGCAGCGGTTTCGCTGGCTTGGTTAGAAGGGTATTTTATTCGAACCACGGTGGAGGGACACGCAGAAGGGACGTCCTAATCTGCGTTGGAAAGACCAGATGCAGGGCAACCTGACTGCCTTATCGACTGGCGCCAGCGCGCGCATAGCAGAGGCGACTTTGTAGAGGCGGCCAAGACCGATCATCGGTTGTAGTGCCAGTTAAGTAAGTAAGTAAGTCAACTATTTTCCAGGATGAAATTAGGCGATAAAAATGGAGATACATATATAATAGTAAACAAATTTAAACAACATTTGCCGAGAGTCACGGAGAAAATAGATTTACGCATGATCGTGTTATGCACGGTAAAATCTCACTCACGTTATATCCAAAAATTGCTTTCGCTCAAGGGCGCAAATCACGGCACATCTATTTTCTACAGTAATAACAGCAATACAAAGGCGAAGTTAGACAGGAAATTAAAACTTTAGAGACTTAGTGATAGAGCTCTGAATAATTGAGAATAACTATATATAATATGTAGTTAAAGCAGTGATGAGCAAAAAGCGTCGAGAGCCTCACTCTTTCAATTGAATACATTGGGATGCTCAAAATCGTTATGTGCAACGGGCTGTCCAACCATGAGTAATCTGATTGTGATTTGTTCTCATTTGAAGACATCGAAAGCAGGGAAAAACAATGCGCGAATCAGCCAGTGAGAGGAATTCTATTTGTGCTGTCAAGTAAGTCAGAACACATGTCGAGATTTTCACGGCCTTATTTTGTTTGTTGGAAAAAGAGGGCAGACGTAAGGGAAAATGTTCTGTTGCGGCCATACCAAAGATAAAGCATTAAGAGGAAATAAAAATATCGAGGAACAAATCTCGGTGTGTGTAAATCCAGACTAACGCCTTTTTTTCTGAGTATTTGTTCTCCCACTAATCAGAATACAATATTTGGCATCGGTTTCTCTGCAAAAACTAAATTACCAACTTAAACTATAGCTGCCCTTTCAATAATACTTTCTTTTAAGTGTAGGTACATGAAATTTTCTGAACTGAATCAGAATTAATAAATAAAATATTTCGATAACAACAAATATAAAAGCACCAATATTTATTTGTTTAGCTTTTATTACTTTTCTTGGCAAATCGTACTCGTACACACGAGGAATGGAATTGTAAAGAATTCTGATGAGATTGAAAGAAATGATTATACTGAAGCAGTTTTTAGAATTTATGAATGAGTGATACGCGTGAGATAAGAATGTGCGTGAGATTAATTGTTGATCATGCGGACTTGATACTTTTTATTTCTTTCAGATACATTTTCTAACTAATTTCAAATAGGAAAACACAAAGAGAAAATGAAATAAATATGTTAGAAGAAACCGTAGTTGGTTTTTTTCTTTTCTACATGATTTTATAAATCAGCTACTGCTTCAACGTCACTGCCTTTATCAACATCATCACCACACAATTCTCATAATCATCTTAATGCATTTTACAGTCATGCCACAATCGCGCATCGACAATGTGATCATAATAAATCAAATCCACACTTCGTTTCTGAATTTCTGATGAGCTTTTGAGTAATTTAATGCGACACATTGTAAACATAAAAATATAGACGAGAGAAGAGAAGCAAGAGATGGTAAAGAAAAAAGATTCAACTCGCATCCCTTGTCATGCGGCGGGGCTTCCACCATGCGATCATCATCAAAGGCATGTTATTATTGTTCTTGCTGTTATTATTGCATTAGCTTTTGTCATTGCACCTGTTGCTGCAATACTTTCCCACGCTCGCTTCGCATGTTGTTGTTGTAGTTTATCAGTTTCTTTTCTGTTTGTTCTTGTTTGTGTAGAGTGTCACTGTTATTCTTTCTATCAGGGCGATACTCCTCTACTACTCTCTCCTCATTCTTTATTCTCTGGCCATTTTATTATATTCTCTCTCTCTGCTTCTCATTGTAATGTTTCATGCATGCAAATGCAATTGCTGCCAATCTCTCTGCTTATGCATACCAAATATGACGTCCGCGGGCACAGCAACAGAGTCATCAGCATTCATTCATTCATCAAGTAAAAGTCAAAGTTGTTGTTCTTGCACCATGTTGTTGCTGTTGCTGTTCTTGTGCTTGTGCTTGTAATTTAGTTTTCTTCCTTTTTTTTTTTGCTTTACATGCATGATGCAGACCATCAGAACCATCAGAAGCATTCGTCGTCATACATGGTTTCATTTGTTGCTTTAAATTTCATTTGTTGCAAATACGTTTCTTTGTATTAGCGATTTGCACGAATGCCGCACGAGCTGTACACACACACACACACACATACACATGCACACACGCACGCACACATATGACATTTCAATGTTTTCTGGTTGCATGCTCATTGCTGCTTAATATGTGCGGAAAAGCGGAAATATTTCACATTTTATGCTGGTCATATAAAAATTCATGAACTTCTTTCTATACTAGTCGAGTGAAAAGTTTTTGCACACACAAAAGCAAAGTTGAATCGCTTGTAGCTTTGGCAATACAGTACAAGGAATTTATGAATTCATTAGGAACGTAATTTAAAATAGGAAAATATACCTAAAATTTCAAAACTATTGAGCTTCTAAACCATTCCACTCATTTTTAAACACTAGCAGGTCAAGACTTCTGACCACTTCTGGGTTGGTAGGTAAGAATTGTGATTACCTTCTGTGGTGGAGTCCAATAATTGCAGGTCAACTTCAAATTTTTAAAAGGCTGACCCCATCTCCGACTCTGGCAGCTTAAAATCTATATTCCTACCTATAAAATGTATCTGGTATGGACTCAATATTTTGAAATTTCAAACAACAAACAGAAAGGATTCAAATTTAAAAATTCCTGACTTGCATTTTTCATATTTTCATTAAGTTAACATGCCATTGTACTTGCTATCAAAATATTTTTCTAATCTCAAAAAAGTATCTATTTCATTCGTGCAATGCACTTGTAATTCTAGATTTAGAAGTAAACAGAACTAAAAAAAAAACAGAGTTTTAAACCCAAGTTTAAGCTTTGCCTTTGACTCCATCCAAACATTTAAATTCATTTTTAACTTGAAGACGTAAATAAAATTTGTTTAATATTGTATTAAAAAAATATTATATTTCTGATATATACATATAAATATACATACATACATACATACATATATACATACATACATATATAGATACATACATTTGTACATAATCAATTCTTAATCACTTCTCAGCGTTCTGGGGTTTCTTTTCTAACTCAAATGGACAAACAGGATGGAAAACATTTTAAATAACTTCACCAACTCTTGCAACTGACAGTTCCAATTGTTATAACTGCTTTTGTTGTTGTTGTTGTCGATGTTATTTTTTGGTATTTTTATTAAAAAAAATAAATATCGCTCGTAGCTGTTAAAAATTGCTTACGGGGCGTAATTGTAGATTGCTGCTGTTGCTTCTGTTGTTGCTATTGTTATTTTTACTATTGTTATTGCAGTGGCTGTGACTAGAGCTGCTGCTGCTATTTCTGTGGGATGCTACTTAGTCTGCTTGTTGCTGATCAAGCACGGGGTGTCAGCTTATATTATCGCATCAGTGATGCCAAATTCAACACGATCACGTTGCGCGGTACAAAGTGATGATGCGATCGTGGGAACTGTTACGACTACAAACAAAAAAACAATAACAACAATGACGACGACGACGACGACGACGACGACAGTAGCAAATTAAAAAAATGCAAGAAAAAAGTGAGATAAAGTCAATTGGGGGCTCTCGTGGTTTTGGTGAGTTGTCGTGATATATTGAGTTATGTATGTATGTAGTTATTGTGTGTACATACTTATAATATTCAACTTGTCAATATCTTTGATAATGTATGAAATATGCAACCTTAAATAATGCTAACCAGAAGTGTAGTGTCGGGGGCGGAGACACTTAGAATAAATTAGGAAATAGTGTTGAGCAAGACTTTTTATTTCATGAGGTTAAACCATTCACGATCCTCAGGTACAAATTATAATTTTGCCTTAAATTAAAATAAAATCGCTTGCTGATTTAGTAGATACATACTTCGGGACTCTGGAATTCTCTATGGGTTCGAAATTTTCCTTGCTCATAGAAATATGTACATACATATGTACATAATCAAAATCGATTTCCATGGCATTGTGATTTTTTCTTTTCTTTTTTTTCTTTTTTCTTCTGCAGAAAACATTCAAACAATTTGCATGTTGAATAGTTTTCTATGAAATCTTCTGCCGGTTACATTTGGTTCAAAGAAAGTTAGAATACAATCGATATTAAAATTTTTTTTTCCTCAATATATCAATTGAATTCAAGTGAACACATGTTTGAGCTTCTATGTACATACTTATATAAGCTTTTCCAATACCTTGCCATCAAAACAGCTATCTCTGTGGTACGGTAATATTCACTTATTTCCTGTTTAATTCATTTGTTCGCTCAAATGAGATAACATTTCTGTAGTTTGCTTCTTCGACAGTCCAGCGAATATAGCAAAAGTCATACAGCGAATTCTCTTAATGTGAACACTATTTATTTTACATTGATTACTCTAAATTTTTACCCTTATAACGTGTAAGTAAAAAAGTAAGTAATTCAATTTATTTCTTAAGTAAATTTCTTAATGTTAAATTTATTAAGTTTATTGAAGTTCACTTCTATAGAATCGTTTTTATACATATTTACCATGGGGTAAAAAATGATCGTAGTAAAACGGAAATTGTCCCGGAAATGAAGGGCAGCGCCCTCTATCCATGAAAAAATGAGGATGCATATGTATAATCACATAAATGTTGGTCAAAACATATGCATTCACTTGTATCCACGAGTATGAATACAACGCGATTGATAGAGAGCGCTTTTTCGCTTATGATTCAAACTTGATTGATAGACGACGCTGAGTATGAAACATACTCGATTGATAGAGGTCGCTGCCCATCAGTTTCTATTATAATTTGACATTTCAAAAATTTTACATTGTAAACAAAAACATGTAGAAATTACTAATACAGAAAGATAGAGTGAGTATAAACTGAAAAAAATAAACTCATGGCACAAACAAATTGCGATTGTGTTATGATAAAATCTCCAGCAAAAACTGCGGCTGAGAGACAGCGAGAATGTAGACTTCGTCTACATTCCAACACCGAGAGATAGCGAGTGTGTAAACTTCGCAAGCAACTTGAGGCACGACAGAATTCGAATTCATTCGATTCATTGAAAAACAACTCGCGAAGACTAATGCGGAGAGGCAGCAGAAGTTAATTCAGATATAGCGCACCTGGAATCAGAGAATCATCAAACTGAACTATACAAGGCTTATCGTTTGCGTAAATCAGCACATAAACAATTTCGGAACATGTTCGTTAAAAATTCCTTCGGCCATGCCTGTAATGACTGCGATGGACTTTGGTTTTTACAAGATTGCTAAACCTAACCTGAAAACCTAAAACGCAAACGTTCTGAAGAAGTAAACTTCCGTAGGGTGTCCCACTGGTGCACACAATTTTTTTTAAACTTATTTTCAATATTTCCGAATTGTGAGAATACTTTAATAATGACAAATAACCCTGTTTGGTGGCCGCTGTGGTGTAGTGGTAGTGCGTTGGACTGCTAAGCAGAGTGTCCGGGGTTCGAATCAAAAGTAAAGTAAAGCTGTTTGGTATACAAACTACTTTGTTGTACAAAATATTTAAGCTGCTATTTTTCTCTCGCATTAAATGGGTCGATTTTTTTCGGTTGGTTGGTGATTGTTTGATATTGCATAAAAAAATGTTCCAAAGAGAAATGCTCTTGAAATTTAAAAAGAAACAGCAAGCAAATTAGAATTGTTTACTGAATTTTGACTTTAGGAAACGTGAACATATTGGCTAATGTGTCAGACTAGCGCTGAAAAATTAGGTACAATTGTAACTTTTCCTGACTTTTGCATGGTACATTAGGTACAATTGTTAAATTTTAAGTACAATTTGGAGCATTGGCCGAATAATGAAACGAACTGCTTAAACCGCTGGGATTCGCCGCAAACAAAAAAAGAAAAGAAAAAATACAATATAATTGCTTTATTTATTTATACTACTGTTAGGAGCTCAACACATTATCACAACGAACCTTGATCCATCCTATAGGAATCAATACTTTTGTGGACAGCAAAACTGTAATTAAAGCACTGTGCCACATGAACATAAGATTCAAAACAGTATTTAGCTGCTTCAATGCATTTATGGAAATAAATTGCACTCATAAAGTTAAACTCTGTTGGATTTTCAGACATAATGTTATTGAAGGGAACAACAAAGCAGATAAACTAGCGAGAATGGGAGAAATAAGAATGAGAATTAGGTTCTCAAAAAAGATCTGCCGTTACAAAACATACTTATATGAATCTTAAATCAACTAGAAGAAGAAGAAAAAGAATACAATGAAAAGATTTTGTTCTACAAGGCTTGTTCTATGACTGTACGATAGACCGGGGGGTATGTTCCCTTTTTGAGAAGAAGAGAACTCAGAGTTTCTCTGTGGTCGCTGTAGCGTATCGGTAGTGCGTAACACTGTTACGCAGAATGTCCAGGGTTCGAATCTTGGCACAGGCAAATTAAAAAAAATATTAAATAAAATATGAAAACAAAAAAAATACCGATAAAAATATAACATAAAAAAAACAAACAACAAAAATTTTTCTACACGGTATCACCTCACCTCTTGTCAGACAATGGCAAACCTACAAGATTAAAAATTGCCTATGAAAAGCTTTCAACTTCGCCGTTCGGATTCGGCATAAATTGGTAGGTCTCTGCCATTCATATACACCAACAACACATCACAACAAGAGTGTGCCTTTGGCGCTATATGCGGTCATAGTCGACAGAATAAACTGAAGTTCATTGTGGTCAAAGCGTAACACTTGCCACAATGGCTGCTTATCTCTTTATCCGTGTCCAGTGTGATTACATTCCCTCTCTCATTCTCCCTCCTTCTTCCTCCAACATATTAATTTTCCTTCCATTCAACACGATGCTCTGCATGCATAGGGGTACACCTTGTGTGTTGAATGTATAAAGCAAAGAAAAGAGGACAAGATAGAATTCTGACTGCACTACTCACAGGCTTTTGGGCTATAGGCACAATGTCGTTGGAGAATGGAATTGCAATCCCTAATTATGAACTGTAGAATCTGAGAAAATGAGAAATAAATTGAGACCGTCTACCATCGCTGTATATGACCTAATCTTAAGATCCGCCAACTCCAATTCTTGGGAGACAAACTACTTGCAGAACTTCAGGGCGTGGTGGAATTTCCGCCAAAAAACCTTATAAGTTTTTATAAGAATACAGGTAGGTTTAAAATAGATACAGAGTGATTATTTAAAGGCACTAGTTTAGTTAGTTTGGGTCAAGCACCCAATTAAGTTGACATTTTAAATTTCATCAGTTTTCCAAGTAGCTGAATAAAGAATAAATTATTTCCTTGGTTAATTGTATCAATAATTGTGTCATTTATGAAAACCGTGCTATGTAGTTGCATTGCCTGATCAATAGAACTTACCTCACTGAAGCGCTTTAGTTTATTCTAGATATGCATAGCCTACATAAGTAACTAACTATAAGTATGATGGCCTAGACCGAGCTTTCCACATCTAATCATCTTGTGCTTTCCATATTTATTCACGAATTAAAATACTTACTTACTTTTAATGGCACAACAGCCCATGGAGGGCCTAGGGCGAGCTGTTTTCATGCACTCATGTTGTGCGTGTTATATTTGTACATGAATGGAAGGGACCTATAGTTTAATGCCGAATCTGAACGGCGAAGTAAAAAGCTTTTCATAGCAATTTTTACTCTTGTAGGTTTGCCATTGCCTGCCAAGAGGTGGTGCCGTGTAGAAAAATTATTTTTTCTACTTTTTGATTTTGCCTGTGCCGAGATTCGAACCCCGGACACTCTGCGTAGCAGTCCAACGCACTACCACTACGCCACAGTGACCACTACGAATTAAAATAAGGTATGCCAAATCCCAATCAGAAAATATAATTTTTACGTTTGCCATTGCCAGCCAAGAGATTCAATTGGTATTTTTATTAGTTGTGCCAAGTACATTCATTCCTTCCTAAATTGATTCTACGGTGACATGGCTTCTCTGGTTAACATTAATAAAAACGTAGTTACAAAGAGAATTTTAGAATCCAGGTTAGGTCTGTATGCATAAAATGTTAGAATAAGTGGTTGACTCGCAATCTACCATCAAATTATCGAAATAAAATATTGAATTCCTTCAAGTTTCACACTTGCGGTAAAAATTCGATTTAATTTCAAATACCCACGCCCGTAAAGCTTGAGTTATCCTCTGTAAAAGTTAAATGTACGAATGAATATGATTATCCTCAAGAATTTATTTCATATAACTTGTTATTTTTTATTATTTCTGTTTTTGTTGTATTTTTGTTTCGTTTGCTTCCATATCCGCTCCATGTTTTTTCTC